>BRDA01032433.1:0-11114 GCA_036984385.1 Crenuchus spilurus | reverse complement strand
AGAGAAGTTTAAACATAAACATGTTTACCCCAGATCACCATCATCACTCAGCAGAATCCTCCACAGAGAAGTTTAAACATACAGTAGACATTTATGTCAGACCACCATCATCACTCAGTGTAACCCTACTCAATGAAGTTTAAATGTAAATAAATGTACCGTATACCGCCATCATCACTCAGCGTAATCCTCATCAAAGAAGGTTAAACATAAATTTATCTCAGATTACCATCATCACTTCATACAATCCTCCTCAGAGAAGTTTAAACATAAACATGTTTACCCCAGATTACCATCATCACTCAGCATAATCCTCCTCAGAGAAGTTTAAACATACAGTAGACATTTATCTCAGATTACCATCATCACTCAGTGTAACCCTACTCAATGAAGTTTAAATGTAAATAAATGTACCGTATACCGCCATCATCACTCAGCATAATCCTCCACAGAGAAGTTTAAACATAAACATGTTTACCCCAGATCACCATCATCACTCAGCATAATCCTCCACAGAGAAGTTTAAACATACAGTAGACATTTATCTCAGATTACCATCATCACTCAGCCTAATCCTCCTCAAAGAATTTTAAATGTAAGTAAATCTACCTTAAATCACCATCATCACTCAGCCTAATCCTCCTCAGAGAAGTCAAACCTAAATTAATTTTCCTGCCATCATCACTCAATAAAAACCTCCTCAGCAAAGTTTCAGGAGAATCATCAAACCAAACATTATGGGTGCTCTATGTCCACACGGGTACATTGTGAATGGAAATTGTGCACTTTATATTCTACGAATGGCAGAAACAAAAACTAGTTTGAACACACTGTAGGTCATCTTTCTCAATCAAAATGATCAGTTATACTCATTTGCACTTTCACATTAAGCAGGTTATACTACAAGGGGTAATTATTCTATAGTATATCATGAAGGGCTGAATAAATAAGCATTATAAAATGGCCAGTGAATCTGGACTGTGTGGCAGGAAAATGTTTTATCATTATTGTGGTAAATTATGTTAAAATATTTTTCCTTAAATACATAATGGATTTGAGAAATAATTAAATAACACTGACTAACCTGCCCAGTATGTGAATCACTGAATACAAATGATAGCACTCATGCTTTTGAGAGCACTAGAACATTGTGTCAGTTCCAAGTGATCAAGCTGTTCAAAAAGTTCAAAACATATGAAATATATTGTGGAATTATCTTCAAGTATCATAATTTTATTTGTAGGGGCTAACCATATTTGCACTATTGCGTTGTGTCATTAAAGGCAACTCCACTGTTTCTCAAAATTTCTGCATAACTAAAATCACTTCAGGTTTAAGCAGGTTGACCGAAGGTTTGGTGATGTATTTTGATGAAAACAACTGGGCTACTTTGGTGACTACTGAGTTGTAGGGTTTTGTTAGCATCGTTAGCCTCACGGCTCCAGTTCTAAAGTCAAGAAGCAGACTTTGGACTCCAAACATGTCTTGGCTGATTGACTACATCTGAGGTAAGAGAGGATGTACCATGCCTTTAACATCTCTACATCTGACTGGAGTGCAGATAATTGGCGCGACCCGAAGCGGTGTTCACTCTCCCGCGTTCCAACAGTGCCTGTTGGATAAAAGTCACTCTCCACTCATGCTCAGAGATTGTGTGGCTGCTATTTCTGTTTATGAAAATGTGGGTGGGTGGATTGTGCCTAGTTCCATGTACTTTGATCAGTGCCTTCTTTTTAAGTATGGCGCTTTCACTCCTGCACCCACGTCAAAGTTCAGCATGCCATTTGCCCTTGGTTATTATACATTTTGCATGGTCTGCTCTCACTAGCCACCATCACAAACCTCACCGACCTCCAAAGTTCACCTTTCCATTGGCAATTACCTCAACTACATAGCGAGTCTACTGACACATACTGCAGGAGTCTGGTCGGCGCTGGTGTCACAGCACAGAGTCTGGTATTTCTCCCTAAGCTCTTATATCCACATTATGTAAATCAGTGTACTGATCTTGAACTCCCTTCACATTTTCCCACAGACCAATTACTTGTTTGCTTCACTGCAGTAATAAAGGGGTTTCTCTGGATTGCTCCATCAAGGAATTTCTGTGACCTACAATTGATGTGGTCTACAAGTCTGTGCATCCATTTATATGATCCAGATGACCATCAAGCAGCTTCTGTTTACTCCATCTAACAATATTTATGCATAAATATTCAGGCATTTCTATGGCCTACTTGTGTTTTAAGGAATTTCAATGCTCTACAATTTCCATAGTCTACAATTCTATCCAGAAATCTCTGTGGCCAATTAATAACTCCATCCATTATTTTCTTTTGCCATCAAGTCGGTCCACCAATTCTGATGGCCTACAAGTCCATCTAACAATTTCTATTGCCTATATATTGAGTAATTTATTTGGCCTACAAATATATCCAGCAAAGTACGTCTACCAATTTTTATGGTCTTCAATTCCATCCAAGGTTTTGTATAAGACCTAAAATACAAGTCCATAAAGCAATTTTTATGGCCTACACAATTAAACTACAAGTTTGTCCACCAAATTTTTATGGCCTACAACTATTTCCAGCTCTTCTTTCTATGTCCTGCAATTTCTATGACCTACAAGTTCATCTAGCTACTTCAATGGCATACCATTTAAATGGCCTACAAGTGCACCCAAAACAAATGTGAAAATATATGGACCACAAAACAGATGTCCAGTACAAAGTGGCCACAGTAGCCCTTCAGATGGTTTAGCCTTCATTACAACACCTTGTGGCAATTGGTAGTTTGTTTGTCTTTGGACCACTGTCGGTAAGTCTTGACCAATGCTGGCCAGGAGTATCCCACAAACCTTGAGATACACTGACCAACTATCACATGGCCATTCCAAATGTTTAATGTTGGTTACAGGAGGAACATGTCAAGGCTTGTAATGCTTGGAGGCTTGAAAGTATGGGACTAAATAGTCAAAATCTGGTCAGATGGTCTAAATGTTTTTCTTTGGTGTGTATTTATAATGTTTCATGGTTTTATACTTTACCATTTTAAAGACCTGAGGCTCAAAAGCTTGACAAATAGTGTGGACAAATGCTATAAAGAAAATGTCACTCATAAGGCTGGAATAAGTACGGGGGGGCTATATATATGACTTCAGCATCAGAGTTCATTATTCACTAGTCTGCAAATGCTGCAATTAACTGTGAATAAATACACAGTTAAATGCTATTACAAGTACAGATGATTCATCATCAGCTGTTCAGACGAAGCTGGCAAAACTAGAACAGTCACTGCAAAGATGTCATTGTTAAGAGCATAGAAGAAGACGACGAGACTAACCCTGGGCCAAAACCACAAAAATGAATGACCACAAATTAGAGAAGTGGGCCTTTAAGGAATAGCTCTATGAAAATGAGATTTACACTAGCTTCCAGTTTACCCCAATACGTATTCTACA
This sequence comes from Crenuchus spilurus, assembly GCA_036984385.1. Lineage (NCBI taxonomy): Eukaryota > Metazoa > Chordata > Actinopteri > Characiformes > Crenuchidae > Crenuchus > Crenuchus spilurus. The sequence goes on along the minus strand of BRDA01032433.1, from coordinate 7,657 downwards.
TCTAAATCTGTAATTTGTTAATTCACATAACCATTTATTTATCAGCGACAAAGGAAAATAAAAGATTTTGAGTGTCAATAATATACAGTAATTTTACTAAATACAAACAAATTTAGAAATTGATGCCTGCAACACACTCCAAAAAGTTGGGACAGAGACATTATAAGACTGAAAAGCACAAGTAACACAATGTTCCATGATTAGCAGTTTAACTGGTAACAGGTGAGGTCAAAATGAGTATAAAAGGAGCTTCCACCAAAGGCTTAGTCAGCAAGGATGGGTCATGGTTCACCATTTTGTGCCAAACTTTGTGAGAGAAGTGTTTAAGCATGTACAGTGGGTACGGAAAGTATTCAGACCCCTTGAACTGTTTCACATTTTGTCATCTTACAACCACAAACATAAATGTATTTTATTGAGATTTTAAGTGATGGACCAACACAAAGTACCACATAATTGTGAAGCGGAATGAAATGATACATGGTTTTCAAAATTTTAATCAAATAAAAATCTTAAAAGTGTGACGTGCAAAAGTATTCAGACCACTGTACTCTGATACCCCTAAACAAAAGCCAGTGCAATCAATTACCTTCAGAAGTCACTTAATTAGTTAATAGAGTCCAGCTGTGTGTAATTTAGTCTCAGTATAAATACACCTGTTCTGTGAAGGCCTCAGTGGTTTGTTAGAGAACACTATTGAATTGAACTGCAAACCTACCAAGACATGGCCGTACACCTAAACTGACAGATTGAGCAAGGAGAGCACTGGTCAGAGATGCAGCCAAGAGGCCCATGGTCACTCTGGAGGAGCTGCAGAAATCCACAGCTCAGGTGTGAGAATCTGTCCACTCCATGCACTCCACAAATCTGGACTTTATGGAAGAGTGGCAAGAAGAAACCCATTGTTGAAAGAAAGACATAAGAAGTGCTGTTTGCAGTTTACCAGAAGCCATGTAGGCTTGCAAACGGGACTTCTTATGTCTTTCTTTCAACAATGAGGTTCTCCCACCTGAGCTGTGGATTTCTGCAGCTCCTCCAGAGTGACCATGTGCCTCTTGGCTGTGTCTCTGACCAGTGCTCTCCTTGCTCGATCTGTCAGTTTAGGTGGACGGCCATGTCTTGGCAGGTTTGCAGTTCAATTCAATAGTGTTCTCTAACAAACCACTGAGACCTTCACAGGACAGGTGTATTTATACTGAGACTAAATTACACACAGCTGGACTCTATTAACTAATTAAGTGACTTCTGAAGGCAATTGATTGCACTAGATTTTGTTTAGGGGTATCAGAGTACAGGGGGCTGAATACCTTTGCACGTCACACTTTTAAGATTTGTATTTGATTAAAATTTTGAAAACCATGTATCATTTTCATTCCACTTCACAATTATGTGCTACTTTGTGTTGGTCCATTACTTGATGAATACCGGTACTTTTCGTAACCACTGTAGGTTTTTCAACATCTAAAGGTCATATCATGAAAAGATTCAGGTAGTCAGGGGAAATCCAAGTGTGTAAAGGCTCAGGACAGGTTCCTCTGCTGAATGTGTGTGACCATCAAGTCCTCAGGCTTTATTGTTTGAGAAACCATCATGCTACTGTGGTGGACATAGCCATATAGGCTCAGAAGTACTCTGGAAAATCTAGAAAGACAGTTGAAACATGTTCTGTGAGTAATGAATGGTGATGAGTCCATGTTTCATCTTGGTATTGAGATGAAATGAATGTTAGTTTCTAGGTGCCAAAGATGAAAAAGACTATCCAGACTGTTACCAACAAAAAAGTGCAAAAACCAGCATCTGTGATGGCATAAGAGGCATCAGTGCCCACGGCAGGAGAGATCTTCATATATGTTAAGGTACCATTAATGCAGGGGATTTTACTGGTATTTTGGAGACACATATGGTGCCACCAAGACACATTTTCCCAGGAAGTCAGTAGGACAATGCCAGACCTCATTCTGCACGAGTTACAATTATAGGGCTTCACAGACATAGTGTGTGTGCTTGACTGACCTGCCTCTAGTCCAGATCTGTCTCCTATTGAAAATGTTTGGGGCATCATGAAGTGGAGAATCAGATTTTGTTGTATACAATTCCAAATAATTCCCAAATAAGTGAAAAAGTGACCCAGTTGAATACTTGCCTCTGTCCCAGAATTTTAAATGTGTTGCAGGTATCAATTTTTAAATGTGTTTATATTTACCTAATAGAATGAAGTTCATAATTGAAAGCACTGAAAATCTTCTCTTTTGTCTGTTAAATAAAGGTACAAGTGAATTAACAACTTACAGATTTCAGATCTGCCATAAAAACATACCAGCCAGGAGCAAAAGAATAACTAATAATTATTATACAGATTTATAGGAAGCAATGGAATCATGGTCCTTGCCCCCTTTGAGCAAGCCTGAGATGACAGTGGCAAGGAAAAGCTTCCTAGGAATAGGAGGAAGAAACCTTGAGAGGAACCAAAGCTCAATAGGGGGAACCCAACCTCCCTGGGTTGGCCTAGCAGATTCTGCCTAATAGGATTACGGCAGGTGCGGAGCCACCCCTCTGGGCAACAGGATCAGGGCCAACCTGTTGGTGGCAGGAAGGAAGGAGGGTGGCGTTGATGCATCTTCACCTGAAATCGACAGAGCAGATAACATGCTTTCTTTAAAGCCAAGTAGTAACTTGTGATTGGCCAGGAAGCCTGATGAATCAGAATCAGAATTTATTGTGAGTGCACATGTACAAGTACAGCAAAATTATCATCAATCAGAAGAAACCAGTGAACACAATGGGGAAAGAGGGGAGGTGATAAAAAAATACCCCCCCCCCCTCAACCCCCAGACTGTGCCCTGACGGGGCACAGTTTGGGAGCCCAGGAGGAAAAGGAAAAAAAGTAACCTATTACACATAAGCACATTCAACAAGACATAGCAATGGTGGGGATATGGTAGGTAGGATAGGTAGGTGATGACTGAGAGAGACCAGCATCGACATGGGAATCCAGCAGCGACCAGAGTGCTTCCACACAAAGCCCCATGCCATCGTCTGGGAGTAAAGCCCTCCGATGCGGATGGTGATGAATTAGGGTTAGAGGAGGGGCAGGGCAGGAGACGACAAGTTGTCTGCCCTTCAGCAGTCAGAGAGTCTGTGTTTCTCAGTCCGCAAGTTGACATGCGATGAGCACAGCAGCTGTGTAGCCTTGAACAGCGTCCAGGCGTCCAAATAGTCGTTGTCCCTATCAGGAACACAAGATAGGGTGACAGAGCCTTGGCAACCACTCAGCAACCCCTGCGGGATAATTTGTTAGCAGGGTAGTCATGGTCAGACCACCGAGATAGGGAGCTGAATATGAAAACATCTTCACTTTACTTCATGCAGCTCCAATTTATGAGAGCTTACACTTGAGTTATTGATATCTCAATGGATTCCATTCGCCGCAGCACCTCAATTTTCACCAAGATGTTATCCATTTTTGTGTGAAGACTCACAGTCTGTGCATTGAGGGCCTCGCCCACCATTTCAATCATTGTTGGAAGCCTTAGTGGGGCTTGAACGGCCAGTCCAACTTTCCTAATTTCCTGGTACACAAGGAGACCCCTAGGCCAATCAACAGGGTCCCTGTTACCCCTAATCCGAATAGATAAACATCCTCTGCGTCTTCAAGTGACAGTGCAGCTAGACAGACAATGCACCACTTCTCCCACAAATCCATTGCATACCCAGGGGCAAATGTCCCATCAGGGCAGGTGGGCTCCCCCAAACCCAGACTTCTCATAGAGAAGATAGTGTCGATAGCATTGAGAGACCACTTGATCAATTCCATGATTTTGCAGGTCAGTGCCGAGAGAAGCCTGGCAGACAGGACAGAGAGCGAGCAGGGTAGATAGTGAGGAGACAGTAGGAATGCGACCACCTCTGACGAGAGTCAGACAAGGGGAAAAAAAAGTGACTTAGTGTTATTGGATGAGCTAAGAAATGAATTAGTGCTGAAGCATTATGTCTTTATTGCAGAACTTTTGCTAAAGCTTACATTTCTAACTTTAGAAAGTGTCCTAACTTCTCTGTAAAAGGGGTTTGCATTGGTGAAAACTTGTTTAGTATCTTCACAGCTACAACCAGGGGTGTCGTAGTGGGGGACAAGTGAGTTACCAAGGCCCCAAGTGGGGAGAGGGCCTTTGAGGAGTCTGGAATTTAATTTAATTTTAAATATTAAAGGAAATAATATTTAATAATAGAAGGTGGGCCTAGGGCACTGCTTGTGCATAGGGCCCAGAATTTGGTGCTACATCCCTGGCTACAATGCTAAAATATCAACCAAGTAGTAGAAGTTTATACCCAACCACTTAGCATGGTGCAAACTGCTTTTTTTTCTTTAGTAACTTCACATAGACCTGCATGTGTGGTTTCTGACTAAAATATGCTAACTATGTTAAAAACATGTAATGCTTTCCATAATAGTGTGTCCATGTATATAGATTTTTTTTTCTTTTTTTCTGCTTAGCTTAATTGTTTTCTGATAGGTACGTGACTTTGGATGGAGTGAAAAATGCTCATTTAAAACCCAGTGATTTTGCCTCTTCATCAGACAAACTGTTTAGCCTTTTATGGTGAACTCATGAATATTTAAATTAGCCTTACTATGATTGGCTGGTTTACAGCTGGCAGCAGGCTGCAGCTAAAAACAGCATGGAAAATGTGTGTGAAATGAAATGACTCAAACAGAATGAACAGACAGCCGAGGGTAAAAACAGGAGAGATAAGAGGAGGATCATTGATGATTTTCATGGCATAGAAGAGAAGTGAAGAGAGAGGAGGTGAATGAAGAGAAAGGTTATATGGGATAAACTGATGATGTTTAGAGGACTTTTGCCTCACCATGCACTGGAAGTGAAGCTGTAATGTTGGAGTCAGGACTATGAGTTCTCTTCCCTGCCTTAAAAATATATTTTACAGTTCACAGTAGAGTCCGAAATCACATTGACTTTTGGTTTTAGAGAAGTTTAAGTGATGTATTTTATGGAAACACCTTATGTGACTATTGATTTCTAATGTTTTGTTAGCAATGTTTGATATTTAATATTTCAGATGTTTTGAAGGTCTGAACCAAGGTCAGTCTTTTTGTTACATTTGGATAGTTGTGGTTTCACATTGCAGTTTAGTGAGTGCACTAAGAACTGTACACAATACACCTACATCTCATCTTCTTCAACTAGGTGGGCACTGATTTGTTTGCAGAAAGAATGTGATGTGGGGGGGTAGTTAATGGGCGGATAGTTCATTTGATGAGCAGTTTCTTCGGAAGGGAGTTAATCAGGTGGGTAGTTAATTAAGCAAGTTCATTATTTGGTGGGTAGTTAATTGGGAGTGTATTTAATTAGGGAAGTAATTTTTTCAGTGGGTAGTTAATTAGGCCAGTAGTTAACTTGATGGGTAGTTTAATTTGCAAATAGTCCATTTGGTAGGTAGTTAATTTGGTAGGTAGTATATTGGACAGGTAGTTAATTGGGCAGGTAGCATTGTCAGACAAAATAGTGAAAAGAACAATTAAATTTCTACTTCACTGCTAATATTAAGGCATAGGTAAATTGGCGAGTGGTTTAATCAGTGGGTAGTTAAATTGGCGGGTAGATATATAGGCAGGTAGATAATTTAGCAGGTAGTTAAATGGGCAGGTAGCATTCAGACAAAATGGTGAGCAGATTATCTTCATTACTAATTCATTGCTAATATTAAGGCAGTTATACCAGCCAATCACACACAACATACTCTCAACCGGAAGCGACCATCCACCTGGAGGACTGCATCATACACTAGGGGGATCACCCAGGACAGAGTGCCAACCATATCTGGGCAGGCATACATACATACATACACACACAGACATACACATTCATACACACCAGGGTCATTTTAGAGTAGCCAATTCACCTGATCTCCATGTTTTTGGACTGTGGGAGGAAACCGGAGATCCCGGAGGAAACCCACGCAGACACGGGGAGAACATGGAAACTCTGCTCAGATGAGGACTCGAACCCAAGACCTCAGTGCTGAGATGCGACTGAATGTGCTAGTCACTAAGCCACCGTGCCGCCACCATACTTGAGACTGTCCTGCTTATCCTCCTCTATTCTACTCTGGCTCATTTTTATTGATTTTTTCTGATTATTTTTCTACTGTTCAATGGGTGATGATAGTCTGATTCAATTCCCTGTTTTTGGCCCAAATATCTGAACTATCCAAAAACTGCAAATTAACTAAGCTGTGCTTCAGTTGATTGGACTGAGGCCACCTCTTTTGGTCAGACCAAATGCTTGTCCTTTGGTCCAGACTGTGGTTTGAGACACCTTTCACACCTGCTATTTTGGTTCAGACAAAGCTGAAAAGTATGAAGGTCCAGACCCAACAAGGTTGGTGTGAAATCACCCTAAAGCAGTAAAATCTGGATGGCAGACATGTCTGGGCTGATTTTAGCTAAAACATTTCTCTGAGATGAAACATGTCTTAGGCATCTGTTACATAGTAGATTCTGCAAACGTTGTTTGTTCATCATGTATAGACTTCGATTCCAGAACCAAAGTTGCTCCATAAATGCATTCACAGAGATAAGCAACCTTAACATGATTCTGACTTACTGAACCAGATGAGTCAATCCCAATCAGCCTCAGCGTGGCACCGTGGCCTTCTGCAGTCTGTAGGAGTGCTGAGAGGTAGCTCCACTTTCCTGCTGTCATAGTGCCACCTACAGCAAATATCATGCATTATACTCAAATTCAGCTTTACTCAGTTCAGCTTCAGTGCACCAAAGGCAGCCGGTCCAGAAACTCCAAAAGAGCACCACCTGTAGAGACAGCACGAACTCCCTAAGAACATGAGGAAGAGCCACAGAGAGGAACCAAGGCTCTAAAGGAAAAATGTCCTAATAACATGAGAGGAACCAACACTCAAAAGGAAAATGTCCTAATAACATGAGAGAACCGATGAGAGTAGCCAACACTCAAAAGGAACATGCCCTAATGACATGAGAGAACCAATGAGAGGAACCAACACTCAAAAGGAAAATGCCATAATGACATGAGAGAACCAATGAGAGGAACCAACACTCAAAAGGAAAATGCCGTAATGACATGAGAGAACCGATGAGAGGAACCAACACTCAAAAGGAAAATGCCGTAATGACATGAGAGAACCGATAAGAGGAAACAACACTCAAAAAGAAAATGTCCTAATAAATTGAGAGAACTGATGAGAGGAAACAACACTCAAAAGGAAAATGTCCTAATAAATTGAGAGAACCGATGAGAGGAACCAACACTCAAAAGGAAAATGCCCTAATGACATGAGAAAACCGATGAGAGGAACCAACACTCAAAAGGAAAATGCCCTAATGACATGAGAAAACCGATGAGAGGAACCAACACTCAAAAGGAAAATGCCGTAATGACATGAGAGAACCAATGAGAGGAACCAACACTCAAAAGGAAAATGCCATAATGACATGAGAGAACCGATGAGAAGAACCAACACTCAAAAGGAAAATGCCCTAATGACATGAGAGAACCGAAAAGAGGAAACAACACTCAAAAGGAAAATGCCATAATGACATGAGAGAACCGATAAGAGGAAACAACACTCAAAAGGAAAATGTCCTAATAAATTGAGAGAACCG
>BRDA01032432.1:0-11924 GCA_036984385.1 Crenuchus spilurus | reverse complement strand
ATTACATAATTTTAAACGTTGTGAAACATTTGCTAACTGATTTGGTTTGTTAAATGCTGCGTACTATTGTCAGTATGTGTTCAGCATTTTGGGTCAAGTGTGCAGTTTAAAATGTCTCTGCTGTATTTTGAAGATAACATCTTTGGGAACATGTTAGATGTTGTGAAGAGTTGATGTTTGCAAACTTTGCAGTTTATTGTCGCCGGAAAAGTTCATGGTCTGTCCAAAAATACGAATTCTCTGTTGTGTTTACGTGAGGCTAGCACGCTGTTTAACGCTTCTAAAACGCTTTTTATGGTGCTCAGATGTTATTGTGTGGTTGTGGCACTTGTTATGTAACATCTAAAGCTGTGGAAGTTTTAAAAAGTGATTTGGTTAGGGTACAGTTGGCCTGTGTGTGTGCGTTGAGCCTTTCATCCTTAGGGGAGCCAGGGTGAGTCATCCGCCCCTCCCCCACCTGTTGAGTGGTCAAACACAGAAACACTTTGGCACACTCATAGTGGACGGTCTCCTCTCTGAAACCGAAGTGAAATGATTTTGATTAAAGTATGTGTTTATTTGTTATTATTTAAATTGTCCGAAGACGCCATTTTGGTCACGCCGACGTGACTGACGTGGTAAAAACACTTATTGTAATACACTTTAAACCTCTTATATTGTGTATAATTGTGTATCTTTCCTTCTTTCTAGGTATTAGTGATGGTTTAGTTCTAACGGTGTCTGAACTGAAGAGTAGTTTGGACTCTAACCTGTCTGTACAAGCTGAGATCATTCTCTTAATGGAAACAAAACACTGTTGTATGTCACTTTGGATAAGAGCATTCCCAAATGTTGCAAATATAAATGTATTAGTTATTGCTTCTTTTCTTACGCAGCAACCACTTCTAATGGATGTTCAGAAAGCTGTAGAGTGGATTAAGGACAACAAACACCTTCTCAAGGGAAGTGTCCAGGAGCCAGATATCCTTCAGTATGAGCTGGCAGATCTTCAGATGGCCCTTAGGGCTTTATCATTGGCTGAAGACACAGAAATGCTCATACACTTATTTTTGACTTTAGAGATGACATGGCAGTGTTTACTAAGGAATGTGAAAAATGTAAGCACAGGTTTAATTGTATACAGTAGATAGATAGATAGTACTTTATTGATCCCTTTAGGTGGTTCCTTCAGGGAAATATATATATATATATATATATATATATATAAGGATAAGGAATATATACACAAAAATGTAGACAGTGTATAAATACTTAAAAATATTGCACATTATTTTAGTTATTGCACTGTGTATGTACACACTCCTGATGTATTTACTGTTACCCTGTTACTTCTCGTCCTCCCACACAGAGAGGAGTTGTACAGTTTGATAGCTTGAGGGACAAAGGAGTGTTTTAGTCTGTTTGTCCTGCCCTTGGGGAGGAGCAGTCTGTCACTGAACAGGCTTCTCTGATGACTGATGACAGTGTGCAGAGGGTGACTGGCATTGTCCATAATGTCCAGCAGTTTGTTTAGAGTCCTCTTCTCTGCCACCGTCACCAGAGTCCAGCTTCATGCCAACCACAGAGCCGGCCCGCCTGATCAGTTTCTCCAGCCTGGATGTGTCCTCCTTGGATATGCTGCTGCCCCAGCACACCACAGAGTAGAACAGGACACTGCTGACTACATACTGATAGAACATCCACAGGAGTTTCCTGCAGACATTGAAAGACCTCAGCCTCCTTAAGAAGTACATCCTGCTCTGTCCCTTCTTGTACAGGTGCTCAGTTTTGCAGGACCAGTCCAGTTTTCTGTCCAGCCACACCCCTAAATACTTATGAGTCCACAGCCTCCACCTCAACTCCATCAATCAGAACTGGTTGTGACTTTGGTCTGGACCTCCCAAAGTCAATGACCAGCTCCTTGGTCTTTGAGGTGTTGAGCTGCAGATGGTTCCTGTGACACCAGACAGTGAAGTCCCTTACTAGAGTCCTATACTCCTTCTCTCCATCATCCCTGATACATCCAACGATGGCCGTGTCATCAGCAAACTTCTGAATCTGACACAGCTCTGAGTTGTAGCAGAAGTCTGCTGTGTACAGGGTGAAGAGAAGGGCCAGTACCATGCCTTGAGGTGCTCCAGTGTTACTGATGGCCATGTCAGATGTGATGTCCTTCAGCCTGACATACTGCGGTCTGTCAGTGAGGTAGCTGGAGATCCAGGTGACCAGGCAAGGGTCCACTCGCATGCTGTTCAGTTTGTCAGTATTTAAAGAACCATGAAATGAAAATAAGATTGGTTATAAAACACTTAAATATAATCACAGGCTACCAAGTCTTTTGTACTACTTATTCATAACTACTACTTTTTTATAAAATTGAAACTAATTGTAGTGTATTTAGGTATGTGAATTGTTTAATTGATGTGCCATCCAAGCCAGTAAAATGTAGTTAATAAAAAAAATGCCTAACACTGTATTAATTGTTTTGTTTGCTGTCTATTCTTATATTGCATTGACATTAACATATTCTAAAAATACAAATAGAGATCTAAGGTACATAATTTTTCTGCTAATGATTTTGGGAAAGTAGTGAATAAATAAATGTATGTCAGCTTCAGGTTGAACATCGAATTAAATTTTACATGGGGCTCATGGTATATCATTAGTATGTCAGTGTCATTACAGTATGCCTGTCTAGTGATTAATGTAAACCTAATGATTAATATAAACAAAGTACACCTGTACTATTGTTCTACTAGATAATAGAAAGTACAGAATGATTAGTCTTAATAAACTGTATACTGTTTACTATAATTGGGGATAATCACTTATTTAATCACTGTAAATTGTAATAACTTGGGGGATCATGGTAAGTATGATATTTGCAATTTGATGGTTGCATACCAATAGAGGTATAAAAGTAAAAGAAAATCAGTCTAAACATAAAAGTTATTGTGGAAATTTATACATTACTGACTAAAAGCATCTTGTCATTAAACCATTTTTGCATATTTTAACAGTAAATATGCCTATAATCCAATAACACTACTTGCATTTAAATACAAAATGTGATGTACATTATCATTTTAAAACTTGTTAAGTTATAGATTTGGCTAAAACAGTTGTTAATAGATATATGTAATATATAATATAAAAAAAAAAAAGTTAATATTTATACCACTGATTATTCACAATAGTTCGTAACAATACATGGATGGGATAGTGAAGCGATAGACACTGGACTTAAAAACTGAGTTGTGATAAAACATTTACAATTAAGACCTTTTATGAGAGAGACAGCAGTAATCTTCACAAATCAGAATCTGCACAAAAAGTCACTTTTGATGTTTATATTAAACATTTACAGCGTCAACTCAAAACCACAGCATTCCCGTTACCTTCCACGCCGCTAGGTGGCGCACGTCTAAAACTATGGCGCGCCCTGGAACTGCTGGTCTAGAACCAATGATCTATATTACTGGATAGGACACACGTGACTTTTGAACGCGCCGGCATGGAGCCTCCATGTTGTGTGGAAGCAGGGCAAGATCGGAAGGAAGACAGTGTTTACAAACAACGAAAGGGCTGCAATGTTTTGCCTTTAACTGTTTTACTTTATCAGAATTCTATCAGCAGAGACCAGGGGATCACATTCCACAAGTATGTATTCATTTTAAAATGATTTATTCGTAATCTGTGAATTACAGCCGCAATCTCTGACCTACAAACTTGACGTAGTTCCGTAGACATTACACTAATAGTCAGGCTTTCATCAAACCATCAACACTCATGAAGTTAGTATCACAAACATTAACTCTTACTGTAATCAAAAGTAGATATGCATCAGAACTCTAAACTACTAGACTAGAGGCATTTTTATAGTGACAATGATGCAGTGTCAGTGTTGTCAACTTGGTAGTGCCAGTGGCCCATCAAATTGTCTTATAAGTTATAGACAACACCTTTTAAATTACTAAAAAGTAAAATTAGTATTGCAGCATAAATAGAGCTTTACAATGTGTTTACTGTAATATTAAATTAACTCAGATGATAGCATTGAATATTTCTACATTTACTTTAATGTATGAGGTCTCCATGTTCTTTACTTTGGGTTAAGACAGTCGACAGGTTGAAAAAATTCATAATTTGCGTAGAGCCATCGGTCACTAGCTAGTAGCAGCAAGGCAAGAAAACATGGCTACATTTATGTCAATGGCCATGCGATAGCAGCATTACACAATTTAATTATTTGTCTTCTTTGTAAATAACTTACATTTTGAAAATCTGATAATTATTAACGATTTTACAGCCATTAGAAGTCATGCAAGCAGTAAGGCTTAGAGAAAATGTCGGTTACGACGGAGAGAGCCGATAGTAGCCTAACATGTCATCAACCATTTTAATACTTTGATTAATGTTAAAGAGCTTTTTGTCCTCTTTGTAAAGAACTTTAAATTTTGAAAATCAGACAATTATTAGCGAAGTTAGAGCTTTGAGAAGGCAGCAGTGCTGGCTATGTGCCATTGTTTACAAGCTTCACTTCCACACAACATGGCGGCTCCATAACATTGCGCCGGCCTCAATGCCAGCAAATAGGCAGTGTCCTATCCAGTAATATAGATCATTGTCTAGAACTGCTGGTCTAAACCTCCGGTTGGCTCTCCGGCTCTGCAAATGGATGCATCTCGAGCCAGCAGACATTGCAATGTGAGAGCGCCATCTACCTGCCCAGAGAGAGCACGGCCAATTTTTGCTCTTTTGGGCTCCAGGATTGACCGGGATTCGAACTCGCAATCCTCGAGTCATAGTGGTAGCATCTTTATTTAACATTTTAAATGAACTTTTAATGGAACACAGGAAAAACAAACACACACTGCAAACAAATCTACAATATCAACAGCAGAACCAAACTCTTAATGTTGAGACACTACATAAACCTTTAGTGCACACTGGCATTCAATAAAATCAGACGCCTCAGTTTGGATGGGCTGATGCGATTCCTTCTGTCTGTTCTGGCCCTTTCCTCAGGTTTGTTAGCAGATCTAATGAGAAATTGGGAGCCGGCTGTCATTCACTAGGAGTCGGCTCTTTTGATTCACTACCAAACATTGGCTCTTAGAGCCGGCTCTTTTGCGAACGACACATCACTAGTTTGAAAGACAAACGTGTCCGACGCACATACATACTTTACAACGCTCCGCCGAGCTTAAAATCTAAAGTTTGGAAGAAGTTCAGTCTTTAAATGAAGAACGGAGAACATTTGGTGAGACGACATGAGGAAAGTGGTGATGAGGACGCTAGCACCATTAGCCCAAAGACACAGCATGACAAACACAGAAAAACAGGACTTCTTCCAGCCAAAACTTGGCTAGACCGAAAATAACAACGGCTTCAATAACCCGGTTCATTGTCATAGACTTAAGACCATACTGTGGGGTGGAGAATGAGGGCTTTGGGGACTTGTTTAAAATATTAGATCCCCGGTACCACATCCCAACACGACAGTATTTTACTGTTTTTGAATTTACATGCCAAATACAACTATACTTGTTCTCTAGTATTTCATTAATCTATCTGAATGCAAGCAAAAACACATTTTTAGTATTAACTTATGTTGAATCATAATGTAAATTATCTATTTTAAACGAGTAACTCGTATTATTTCCTACCCGATTATATTGAACCAAATCGTATCAAAATCCTCCTCAATCGTATCGAACCGAATTGAATCGGTCCAATTTAAAATGAATCGTTTCTGAATCGTATTGTACCGCATGAATAGAGATACATATCGGATCGTCATTTATTGGATAGATACACACCCCAAGGAGAAATACTTCATTTTCTGGAAAACATTCAGGGGTGCCAACACTGTTGGCCATGACTGTATATACATTTTAAAATGTGTATTTTGCTAATGGCCTTATGAATTAAGTATGTGATAAGGCCAGATCCAGTTTCTAATAAACATCAGAAAGTTGTTTTATGTGTCTTTGTTAATAATAAATTAATAACATACTGATACACTGTGTGAAGCCCCTTGTGCACTGTTTGGCTGTTGGCAAGGCGCTATAAAAATAAACATTGATTGATTGATTGAATAACATGTTGATCATTAAAAATCATACCAAAGCTGACCTGTTATGAGATTTGTAAACAAGATATAAAACACCTTGTAGTATACTTGAGAGATAGCAGTAGCTGTAAAAACTACCAATGTACTTTTACAAAAGTATATATTGATCAAAAGTTTAAATAAAAGTATTGGTTAAATAGACTTAGACTTTTAGTATATTTTAGTACAAGTCTAGTATAACCAATATAGCACTTTCTCAAGTATATCTCTAATAAGTATATAAAAAGTAAACTGGAAGGATACTCTAACCTTTTTAGTTTAAAATTGGTATACTTGAAGTACTCTTGCATATACTACTTTTTGGTAAGGGCAGATATTGTAGATCAGTGCAGTGTGGGTGTGAGCTGAGTGATCCTGTTCAGAGAACCTGTTTTGTTTGTGGTGGTTGAAAACAGTGAAAACATTGGTATCTAAATCAACAACTCCACCTTAAACTGCCAATGAGTGGTGCCCGCAAGACAGGACGTCTGTCACTCAGTACCATGGAACCTGTCTTCTTAAGAACCAAGCGCCACTGTGACAGCCAAGACAAACAGACTTAGACTTAGCAGACTTAGCCCCTTTTTACATTTACATTCTTATAAAAGATTCATGCAGAACCATGAACACTCACAGTTTGTACAGCTCCCTCTATATCCTGCTCCTAATGCAGCTTGTGTACTTTTAACTTTTAGATTCTGGTCTTAGAGCATCAAACTGTAAGATGCTGCAAGTACCACAAATTGCTTTAGGAGCAGAGTAGTGACATTACTATATAATAAAAGTAAGTTGTATATAAATGGCAGAAGATGCCCTGAGAGCAGGATGTGAATGAAGTTGTGCAAACTGAAAGTTGCTACCTGACATTAAGGTGTCATGAGAGTAGAGGCTCTGATTCCAGCATTTCATGCAATTGCTAGTCTCCATCTATTGCTAAAGTAGTTAGGCTAACTAGCTAGCACATTATGGCGCATTTCAAGATAATAATAAGCAGGTAGTCAGCTATCTACCATGTTAGCTACTTTGCTAAACTGACCATCTTTGGAAATGCAGGATGTGGTGCAGTTAAAATATGGAAGGACAGTATGTGAGCTTCACTTAACTCTTTATTTTGCAGTTTGTTCCTCTAGTCAAGGGCTAGTCGTCCTGCTTGCTTTCATAAGAATGACAGTTTGGAGTCTTGAACTTTATTTTTGTTTAAATATTAAAGGAAATAAGATTTAATGATAGGCCAAGGATCTGGTACTACGCCCCTGCCTGTAGACTGGATTTTTACCATTTCTGGTAGACCTGTATGACCATACACTTCCATACACCTGAAAATTCCGCTACTTCCTTCACTCTATGACCACAATCACACCTTTGTCAGTAACACCTGCTTTGTGACCCAGTAAGACATTTACAGCACTGCACCACCTATTCTCAATCGTTACACACCTGCAGGTATTTACAGCCTGATCATCCTCGTGCAGCACTATCTGCAGGAGCGTGAAGTTACTACCACCTTAAAGAGTTGCACTGACTTAATAAAAAAATAACCCTGTAGAACCATCAGATTTATGATGATACTCAAGCTAGAGTAACTTTATTAAACAGAGGAGAAGCATGCTGGATTTAAAAGGTTTTACAGTGTAAATAACCTGCTTTAATAAGACTGATTTCACACTTAATGCCACTTAGGGCTAGAATATTGAAGAATCATAAATTATTCAGATTTCAGTGGAAAGTTGTGAGGACAGTAAGGACACCAACTTTACCTCTGCTTTAATACTGAAGGGGTGGACAACTTTTGGATCAGTCATTAACACAAATGGATCCAGCAGAACCAGATTAACACTCAACAGAACCAGGATGAAGGAACTTGTTAAGATCTACAAATGTAACCATTTTTATACTCAAATAAAGACTAAAACAGGTCTTCTCAGTTGTTTTTTAAACCAATTACACAAATTCTACAATGATGTCCAGTCTCTTTTAGGACTGATTTGAAAGTACTGGCACTGGTTTTTAAAGCTCGAAATGGATCAGCACCATTATACATTAGACTGTCTCTCTCTCTAAGTGATTCCCTGAGATCTAGCACTGCAACTCTGCTTAAAGTACCAAAGTTTAACAAAATAGGAATATGTTTTTGTTTTTATTCACCAATAAAATGATGAACTTATGAACAGAGACAGTTTAAAAGTCAGCTGAAGGCTTACTTTTTATAAACTTATGATTTATTTGATTTTGTTTACCAATTATATTTTCATGTTTATTTTTTAATTAAATAATTCTTATTTTATAGCTATGCAGGATTGTATTTTTAAATGCATTTTATAGTTAAAAGCATTTTATTTTATGTTTGTTTTTCATGTTTTTACATTTTTTTCTTCTTCTTCTTCTTATTGTATGAGAGCTGGACAATAAACAGCAGGGCAGGAATGTTGTTGGAGTGAGAGAAGCTTGATATGATCAAAGGCATTAAGAAACCTGAAGACCCGAACAAAGGATGGGATGTTCTGGAGACACACCGTCCATATGGTCGACTTTACAGCATTTTAATGATAATAAACAGCTGTTCCTGCAGTGTAAACATCTTCACTTAGCTGGAAGTTTAACTTCTGACTATCAAACTGAACATCACCTCTTAATACCACACCCACAAACATCCCAGTGATCTATAAAGCCCAGAGACCTCATATTAACTGTGTCCACTGATCACAGAAGGTGGACCAGACTCAGGTATGTCTGTCAAAAAGGTACGTGTCCATCACTTTTAGTTCTTTTTAACTTTTGTTGGTGATGGTGCTTCAGTTGTTCACTCTGAATATGTAACTTTGGCTTTGAAGCATGAATATAATAAAATTGTCAATTTATTATTAACATTATAATGTCAGATTAAGTAGCTTATGTAGTGTAGAACCATCAGTCAGGAATGTAACACCCAGAATTATTCTTCCCTGAAATGCTGACAGGTGTGTATTAATTCTATATCACAAGACAGTGAAGTAAATCCAGAAAAATAATATTTATCATTAAGAATAACAAACATGCATGTTGTGATGTATAGATTACTGTTCATGTTTAAACATAAATACACTAAAAATGTCTAAATGTGGTTATTGGGGAAGCATGATAACAACCTTATCGATGTATCCTGTTATACCTCATTAAAGGACCTCCTCATCAGATCTATTCATTTTGTATAACAGGACCTCAGTGGCTGTTTTCTCCTCACAAAGTCTAATAATGTAACAATAACTTATTATAAAAGCAGTTTAACAACTGTGGAGTAAAAATAGTGTAACAGATCCAATAAACAATCATAATCATGAAAATGGTAATAATCACAATAAGGTCATAATATATATATTGGGATAATAAAATCCCAATAATTTAATACATGAATACATTATTAAGCAGTTTATTACATTCATTGCTTTTAAATATTTTACTTAAATTTAAATATTTTACTATATTAAACTTTTACATGATTAAATATTTAGACAAATTTGACTACATTTGTTTGCATTATTACATTATTGGGATACTATTATAGACTATCTGGCTCAGATATGCTTATCTCAAATAGCATCTGTTGTCACTATACAGACAAAACAAATCAGTGCCAATATTTTCACGCTGGATGTGTAAGTGTATAAAAACTTATCTTGGAAAAAAATGGAAATATGTTTTTTAGAAATTGATACTGACCCATCAGTTGGCATTCATAGACATGTCCTCAAATGTGAAATAAGCTTGGCAAGACCAAGTCATCCACTTTTCCCTGTAATCAGGATTTTGGTGTAAATGTTACTGTATAATTCTGCAGCTGTCTCACTGGAAGGATATTTAGAAAAAATAAATTTCAGTATTTTCCTCTATGTCTTCAGCTTCCAGCAGTACTTCAGTATAGGGTCCTCGGACTGTTCTCAGTTTGTCTCCAGAACATTTTGTAACTTAATGTATCATTAATAAATACAATGTTGTTGTCATATGGACCCCACAGTTTTTTTAATGTTCAGTTCAAACATACAAGAGATGCACTTTATGAAAACATCTGAACATAAGTGTTCTGAATATAAACTAGAAAAACTGTACAATAAGATGCTATTTTTGTTCACCTTTGTAAACACCACACTCATCTGTGTGGTGGTGTAACAACAATAATTGTTTTTCTTTATTTGATCCTAGTTCAAACAAAAGAAAGTTGCATTTCAGACCTCTAATGGATGTTTTTAGCCTAACATACCTCAATCGACTGCACAATCACATTGTGTTAATTTCAACACCTTCAAGAAGATGTGGTGACTCAAAGGAGCTCTACTAAACAGATGTGCAGGCCGTTAAAGGGTTAAGAGAGGTTTAAAATAGAGAATTCATAAATAAGACTTCATGTCTAAGTGAGACTTCATAAATCTATTGAGATTAATTTTCCTCTGGCTGGTGTTATTCAGGCTGAAAGATGAACTCATGCTCTCACTATCCAACATCCTGATCACTGAGATTCTCAAAGACCAAAATGGACAACTGGCTAAATGAAATGGAGACTGAAATTAGCATCATCAAGTCATATATAAACGCCATCTACATTCCAGATATTCAGATCATAGCTCCTGAGGACATTGATCAGGTCAGGATTCCTGCAAAATTTGGTGATCTTCCTGATCAAACACACCTGATTCAACTCAGGAAGTTTAATTGCAGAGCAGAAAAATTGTGCTGGACAACGGCCCTGTAGAACTTGTTTGACACTCTTGTTCTAGACCCTCCCAAACCAAAAGCAGGGTTAGACTGAATGCCCCCCTAGACAGGTAGATTAAATGTCTGACTGGATCCTCCCAAATTATGAGCATGGTTAGATAAAAATGCACCCCCTGAACCCACCCAAATTAGGAGCAACGTTAAGACTAAATGTTTCAAAGGACCCTCCAAATTAGGAACAACATTAAACTAAATGTCATCCTAGGCCCTCCCAAATTGGGCACAAAGTTAGCTAAATGTCCCCTTATAACCTCCAAATTAGGAGCAATGTTAGACTAAATGTCACCCTAGATCTATACTAATTAGAAACAGTGTTACACTAAATGTCCCCCTAGACCCTCCAAATTAGGAGCAATGTTAAACTAAAAAACTGAACTAGCAGCTAAAATCAATAATATAATTAAACTCACCTTTCCTGTTGATCCCACTTCTGACATCAATTTGTTGGTAGTATCGTGGTTTGGGGTTATTTTTCTGAATGTGGACAAGGATGGCTTGCCTTCACTGATGGAACAACAAATTCTAAATAACAGTAAATTCTGAAGAAAAATGACAGGACATCTGTTTGAACTTAATTTCACTATGAAACACATCGTGAGGCAAATCAATGATTCTAAGCACGTAAGCCGTTTTTACCAACGAATTGTTAAAGAAAACTAAAGTCAGTTTTTGGAATAACCAAATCAAATTCCTGACAATAACTGAACTGAAATGTTGTTTAAGGACCTGAAATGAGCAGTTTAAGTAGAATACTGATCAACATTTCAGAGTCCTAAAATTTCTCCAAGCATGTGCAGGGCTCAACATTTCATTTGCAGTTATTGCTGCACAAGGGGTTTAAACCAGACACTGAAAGGATTTTCTTGAAAGAATAAATGACCAAGTATACTTTTTCATTTTATTTGGTTTGTCTTATGTAAAAATCTTAAGATGTTTTACAAACCCGACTCCAAAAAAGTTGGGACACTAAACAAATTGTGAATAAAAATTGAATGCAAAGATGTGGAGATGGCAAATGTCAATATTTTATTCATAATAGAACATAGATGACAGATCAAAAGTTTAATCTGAGTAAATGTAACAT
>BRDA01032431.1:25000-35946 GCA_036984385.1 Crenuchus spilurus | reverse complement strand
TATATATATATATATATATGCGTGTGTATATATACAGACCCATTCCAAAAAATTTGAATATCATGGAAAAGTTGATTCATTTCCATAATTCCATTCAAAAAGTTTAACTTTCATAGATTATAGATTCAGGGCCCACAATTTAAACGATTTCAAGTGTGTATTTGTTTATTTTCACATAATTTGGGCTTCCAGCTCATAAAACCCATGAAAACAGGATTTAAAAAAATTATAACACACGCACACACACACACACACACACACACACACACACAAATATACACATTATAGCCATGTTTGCTATATTTGATGAATTATCATACTGCACCATAAGCTGTGTTTATAATATGCATTATGACTAACTACTAGCACACACATGAATTAGTGATTAGTGAATTGACCAAATTTTGAAAGTAGCTTAAAAACCGGCACCTCACCACCTTTGAATTATGAATTTATCACCTATTTAATTTATATAATTTATTTATTTTTGATCCCTGGTTGCCGAGCATGATCTTGGAGGTGCACTGCCCGGCTTGATCATGCCCACTTCAATTCAGAGATGGTGGGAGGGGCTTGGTTGACATTATTTTTCCCCATCCACTGGTGCATGATGATGTACAGCAGTGAAAGTCGTTTCAGACATGGCCAGAATTTTGATAGAAGATAAAGGAAAAACAGCATTTTTGGTCTTTTAAAAGAAATGAAATGATGAACTGTGCATAAAAGGAACAGGATAAAGGGAAGATTTTGATTCCAGGTTGACTTTAAAGACATTCCGGTGCGTGCTGTGAATTCTCCTGTGGTATTCTCTTAGGTGCTGAGCGATACTGGGGACCCAGCTGCGGTTGATGCTCTGAAGACAGAGAACAAGCAGAACGGGTCTCATGGGCCTCTGCGGTCTTGACCCACTTAAGGCATGCAGTGACTGATGACCGTCGCAGAGACCTGCAGACAGGCTTTATTGAGACAATAAATGAGCAGTGCGTACGACTGTGGCGGAAGGAGAGAGCATTATTTATGTATTTAGAGTAATGCTTTGCTAAGCTCTTGTGCTTCTCCTCTCCGTTGCTGACAAAGTCCGATCTTCCCTACGATAGACTGGAAGTACCATCTCTGATCTCAGCACTGTGTTGAGAAAGTGCTGAGCTCACCAACAATGACCTTGTGTTTCTTTTTATCTGACACTTCACATCTGTCAGAGGTAGATTAGTCACTAGTTGACTGATGTATCCAGTAGTCATAGCATTGGGTAGATGGTGGCTAGTTGGGGACAGTGCCTGATTTCAGTAATGGGAGGTTGCAGACAACACTTTTTCTGCTAAACTTTAAGTTAAGCATGTTTCATTAGTCTGGAAATACTTTAATTCAACGGTCAGTTTATGCAAAACTGCATTAAAATCCAAAAAACAATCAAATGGTCAACACTGATTTATATTCCACTGAAACACAAAAATACAAAGAGCAGCTAATAGCAGTCCTTTTTACTGATGTCCAGAAAACTCAACAACTGGCTGACAAGTGAAATAAACGATAGTTCTGTAGGCTGGCTAGATGTCCATGTTTGCTGGTGAAATTCTGTTTTTGGTGGCTTGTCCTTCAGTGGGGCTGCTCCTGATTTTAACAGTAAATTAAAATCATACCAGAAAGTTCTAAGAAATACCTGGCAGCGGAGCAGACAGCCAGACGTCTCATGTTGTGCCCATACTCGCTCACTTACTTTTAGAGAGTACTGCTTTGTAAAACTCAACCAAAAGCTAGCAAGTGTCAAGAGAGTCTACAACATCATCACAAATGTGTTCGCAAAACCTGGTAGAAACGCTGCGTATTTTAATGACATGTCCTCAGTTTCCAAATGTGGTCACCTTGAGTTGTGCAACCTCTACAGTGAAGAACACTACACATGGGTACAAATAGAGACTGCATAATTAACACAAAATCATCAAAATCTCTCAACTTTCTCAGCCAGTCTGACTTTAACGAATGTTTTCTAACGATGGATGCTCATAAGCAACAGTCGCAGTGAGACACACTAGAATGACTTGATTAATACATCTCAGGCGAGGTAAGATCACAGTGCGCTATCAAATGCTAATAGCCTTAATTGGATATGCGCAGCACATAATAATGACATTTCATAATTATCTGTGGTGCAGAAAAATCAGCGGCGCTTAAGTGTTAAGCAAGCCGGCTAATGTCTCCTGATAACCGAGTGACCGGGAGCTTTAACCTGACATTTAAGGGGAATCAGCTGGAATCAATAGCAAAGGTTACTGCAACACTGCCCCCAAGCTTTACTGATACTAAGTTGGTGGCTGTGCAACTCGGTCTGGATACTCTTGCCTCACTGATCTCCTGACTAGACCACAATTCCGATCGATTAAAAATGATGCCAGCGGGACAGCTGGAACTACAGTACTGCTAAAACATTTGGGGTCACCCATTGCATTGAACAATGTCTATGGCAACACTTGCATTTAGTCAGAAGACACTTTTTTTCTAGCTGTTTTGATAAAAGGATCATAGGATTATCATAGATGTGCTTTGAGCTAGCATTAGCGCTATAGCACTTAAGTCAATGACATTGAACAAGTTAACCTTTTACATTTCTTATTGGACTAATCTCTATAAAATTCCTATGTCCCACAATGCCTTGCAGAAAATATGGCTAATCTTCTGGTGGAGAGTAAACAGATGTGCTATATGTGGGAAAAGCCAAAACTGAGCTAAAAAGCAATGATACTGTCAACAATACATACAACAATGATGCTGAGCTTCTATCACAGCAGATTGAGCATCTGGAGTGGAAGCGTTTGTGGATTTTTCACAGTGGACACAATCATTTCTGTCTGAAATAAAAAAGTATGTGTTGTCATGGAAAGGTCTGAGTCACCCCAAACATTGACTGGTAGTGTTGTTCTGTCCCTGTTGATACTCTTCCTGGATCTATCACAGGAAAGGTTTAGAGAGGAATGTGGCCTCTTTTCCACATAACCTGTTTGCTCTCTTGCTGTTGTTGGCAGAGCTGAGATGACGGCATGGTGTACTTGACACTTAATCGCACATCGCCCCATCCACAGACCTTGAAGTTTAACCGTTAGTGCCCTAACACAGCGGTGCACCTGTGGGACATACCATTATGAGCTCTATCATGCACTGTCAGGGCATTGTTCCCTTAGATTGTAAACAACTAATCGATAGCTCATTTGTCACTGGAGTCTGAGGAAACAAGTTTTCAGGGATCCACTTTTCCAAACCAAATGAACCAATCAATCCCTGTTCCACAGAGACCCCTCCTAGAGAGATGGGAGCTGTGGAGGATGTCTCTTGCTCTCTCTTTCTCTCTCTCTCTATCTCTCTCTATCGCTCGCTCCCTCTCTAGGCTTAACTTTTCCAGTTTACAGGATCTCTAGAGGTTGGCTGTTGGAATGCATGGAGCCGAGTGGGCTGAACGTAGCTCTGTTCTGCTCTGATGGCACTTTGTGTTTAAGTGTTCCTGTCAGAAGCTCGACCCTGACTGCAAGTGGCAGGTGTATTATGGGCCGCGCCACACCGTCCCTCGACAAATTCAAAGGCAACTCAACCACTCACCAAGCATCGGCTCTGCGGATGAACCTCCTGCTTGTTTTCGCTTTTTCTTTATTCCCTATTCTCTCACTCTCCCTTTACTTCCCCTTGTTTTTTTCTCACTGCCTTGCTCTCCCTCTCTATCTCTCTCACATACAAACACCAGGCCTCTCTCCCTGTCTTCCTCCAGCTCTTTGTCTGCGTCATATTCTCCGTCGTTCAGTCAGTCTCTCACTTCTTTCTTTCTAGTCTTCCCACAAAAATAAACTCAGTTCCTTCACCTCGCTGCTCTGACGTACCTTGTCAAATCTCAAGAGCTCACTGAAGTCAAGAGGCCAAAGTGCTCCTCACTTCACGGAAAAGAGAAAAACAAAAATGCCTGGTGTTGTCCAACTTCGCTCATACATGCATGCCCTTGTGCTCTCTTGGCACTTTATTCTTCAGCCAATATTATTAAAAAAGAGCTCGTGAGCCTTTCCAAATCAGGATCCAAATCCCAGATCCAACACTGACTCCCTGATGGGTGCTGGCCCTTCCATCGCTTCTAGTACAGCCAAGTGAAGACGGTCCATCGTTAGAATGACCGGCTCCAATAAAGCCTTTATTGAAACCTCTTCACCCAATCACAGACTGATGCTGCAGTTACCCTGGCAACAGACACAAACGGTATCCCATAGTGACTGACACGAACCATAGCTCTCCCTCAGTGATGCAGTAGGCCAGATGAGCATTTCTCCAGGTACAGTGACACAAATTCAGACTCCACATTCATGATCAGAAATGGTCTGCAGTGTGTCATAGTCAAGTCAAATTGATATAGCACTTTTTATAACCGATGTTTTCACAAAGCAGAGTTCCAGTAACACCAAAACACAAAAACACCAGTGAGGAAGCCAACAGCAACAGAAGCAAGAAAAAACTCCCTCAGAGCTGGACCCATCTTCCTCTGGTCAACTACTAAGTTAGACAGTCATCATACAATCCTCTGATGCTGTTGTAGTGCTCAGGTGTACAGTGGTGAAAGAAGATGTTGGAATGGTAGGTAGGTAGCTAGATAGATAGATATATAGATAGATAGATAGATAGATAGACAGACAGACAGACAGACAGACAGACAGACAGACACAGATACTTTATTAATCCCTTGCGGGAAATTCAGGTCCCAGCAATGCTGGCGGGGCAGCCGCTTGCACAGCGCCAACCTGGTAGTAATAATAGTAATAATACTACTAATAATGTTCTCTTTAGGACTTCACCATAAGCCTACATTTTACACTTGTGTTGACTCGTGTGGCTATGCTAAAGGCTGGTGTATACTTAATGCATAGAGTGCTGCACAAATGATGATGCAAGGTTTGTGCATTTGCCGGGACAAAAATGTATTTATGCTCACTTGCGGCACAGATCAGAGGCGCAGTGATATTCTCCTATCTGCTAGGTGGCCCTGTGTGAAAAATACCCATCTGAACTGCACTGAGGCAGAGGAAGACAATTGTTTATCAGAAAATGAACGCATGGGATGAGGATGTGTTGCTGGAGGGAGCGGAGTAATAAACTCACATTTCCAGGCTTCTGTTTTTTTTGTTTTTTTATATTTTTTGGAGGTTTTTTTTTTTTAATTACTGAACATTTCAGGTGCTTTAAGCACCATTTCATATATTAACATATAAAAATGTTGAATAAGGCCAGTGTGTACAAAGTCAATGCATTAAAACATCCGAACAAGTGAACATAAAGGTGGTTACATCTCTGTATTTCTGCCACCCGTCTCTCTTCAAAATTCTCAGTTTTTGTCTTGCTATCCTTGTCCTTGTAGTTAGAAAAACTCTGAGGTGCGCGGTGCAGCAATTCGCACACATGGAGCTTTTTGGGAGTGATGTAATTTTAGACATGTGGACGGTTGCGACCTTCACAATGCATCAAGTATAAACCAGCTTCAATGCATGCTAGTCTACAGTGTCCCCAGGACAACACGTATTGGCTATTGAGCTGTGATTGAGAGGTCCACTCGATTCACCTGAAGACACAAAGAGACACGCTGTGTTGTGTGATTCATGGGTTCTGTTGAAGCTCACTGTCACTGTGCTAACCGGTCCTTTTTTTGGCTTTCCTGAAGATGATTAGCATGTGAAATATGTCACCATGCTGTTTTTTTTCTTCTTTGTTTCAGACAATTAGATTGGAAATTATGATTGAATTTTTGGTGCAGAAAAACAATTATTTCTTTTGTTTTCAAAGTCTAAGAGACACAAGGGAATTTGGCGAGCTCTTCTCTGGATTTAATAGTCTCCAAGCAAGGCTTTAAACAGCTTGTGTCGGATGTAAAAATGACCCTCCTCAGCTATTCTGCCACAAATTGCCTCGCATCCACATGACCACAGTGCCCGTTGCTGCCATACTACTGCCATGCAAACATGCTCATTAATATTAATGAGGGATGTAATTCTTCCAGATGACCGGGGTTGTTCGTTGGCCTCCTTGCAGCTGGAGCCCTCGGCAACGTGCCTCCTTACTAGGATACATGTCCCTTTCTGTGCGGCGGCGGGTCATCTCTGCTAGCTGTTTATTTTTAGGTGTGGGGCATATTTGGGATAGAGAGGCACGATTAGTGAACCAGGGCTAATTGCTTGGTGCTCAGTGAACATGTGCGCTTTGCAGAGATGCGACATTGTGATGAGTGAGTCACATTCACTCAGACAAACAAGCAAATCAAAGCCATTTCCTGCTAAGCACAGACTCGGCCTGTGACTCAACACACGAGAGAGCCCATCCCCAGCAATACAGGCCTGGCTATTTTTTGTTGGTTGTTTTTATTAGCATCCCTCCCAAAAGCCCTTGGTCTGGGTTTACCAACACCTCAGTAAGCCTCCTCTACTCCGCACTGCGTTTATTTTTAGCTGCCTGATCCTGAGTGATGTATCTGGGTTAAGTGTTCCGGATAAGGGCTCCCGTGGAGGCTAGTGACCCCATAGCTAGCGTTTAGAAGAAGGGCAGTGAGGGCTCTCAGATCTTCATGCCCTAAAGACCTTTGCCATAACCCCTCCTCTCCACCCTCCTCCACCTCTCTACCATTACCTTCAACTTTCACTGCTACTTTCTTTCAAAATCATCGACTCCATCCTTCAATAGCCTGATTACAATCAGGATTGGCTTCGGTGCTGACAAAACATAGCATTTATTTAAATGGAAGTGGTGGTGAGCTGAACACTCTGTTGTGTTATTCAAGTGGTGCAACTATAGCGGTTGAGGAGACCATTACTGATGTTCTTTTATAAGAATCTTTGCCTGATGAAATGGGTTTAAATTTGTGTTTAATGCTTCAAAATACACTGAAAGTTACTTTTGCCGCCTTTGCTGTCCAGACTAGCTGAGCCACATTTTGTAAAGGATTTTATCTGAAGCCACGGCACATACTGCCTTTTGGGGGCAACCATGGCGTTGTGGTTATTGTGACCAAAAGGTCACACAGTGTGTGTTCACTAGTGTCTCTGTTTGACTGCTTGGATGACTTAAATGAGAAGGTCAAATTCCTCTGTGTACAAGCACATGGTCAATGGTTGTGCACTTTCACTTTTTAATAAGGTGTGGTATATATACTGTACATGTCACTGCTGATGGCTGATACACCTTTAACACACCCATCAAATGAGAGATAATTTACCTCAAAGTCATTGTGTTTTGGTGAAGTAATGTTCAAATTGGAACCTAGCAAAATGGTGCAAATGTAGAAATTGAAAGCACCACAGTTGTAGAATTGGTAAGCTAGGACCAGTTATATCTCACATATGGTTGGTTGATTGATTGGTTGGTTGTTTGGTTGAATGGTTGGTTGGTTGGTTGATTGATTGATTGATTGATTGATTGATTGGTTGGTTGTTTGATTGGTTGGTTGGTTGGTTGGTTGGTTGATTTGTTGGTTGGTTAGTTGATTGATTGATTGATTGATTGGTTGGTTGGTTGGTTGGTTGGTTGGTTGATTGGTTGGTAGGTTGGTTTTTAGTACAAATACAATTAAAATTTACAAAGCCTGTCATGCTAAATTGTAGCTGGCCATGCTTAATTGTGCTCTGAATTAATTGATAGACTATACTTTAGGCTCTTACATAGATAATGGCTGTGTGTCTGGAAAAGCTAAAGGTTCAAAATAACACAAGTGGTGGAATAAAATCTTCAATTTAAAGTCCAAAATAATTTCAAGCCATCAAATACACTGTAGCATAATTCAGTCTAATACAGCACGTTATTTTTCTTGTTTGGCAATTTAGTCAAAAATTCGGATGGTTGGACACTCGAAAAATTCCTGAAGATGGGACAGAAACGCCACCTAATCTCTCCCACCTAGCTGACACTGACAGAGTGTACGATTAACTTGGCAGAGGGAGCAGCTAGTTTGTTATTATAATGATCCACACTTTGAGCCTCTCTAACTTAATGAGAGGAGCAGGACCTGTCTCCAATATTAATCCATACCTGATTTATGTCTCTTCCTCACTTCCTGGCCTGTCATTTATATTCATTTGCCTCTGCCTTATTTCATGCGGATGAAGTCATTCCTTCTTTGCCATAGCAACCCTGACATTATTTGTGCCAGGTGACACAATATGGTGTAACATCCTCTTATAGAAATTGGCCTGCGTGATAAGAGGTGATGCCTAGTTATTGGGGCACGGCGAGGTCCCTGGCAGCAGCTGGGTGAAGGGTGGGATAATGATGTATGTAGGGCTGCTGCTCACTGGGACCAGGCATGGACTGCGAGGCTTTTATTACTGCCGTGCGGTGCCGTACAATCCCAAGGACAAAGGCGCTCGTGACTTCCAATTTTTCCGCAGGGCTTTGGAGAACAATTAGATGAGAGCAGAAATACGACTGCGGTTGAGCCTCAGGATATAGACAGACACACACACATTTTACCAGCCGTCAGTTCCTTAACTTCCCCCATCCCACGATTTCTCTCAATTTCTGCCTCTTGTGTCCCACTCCTTTTCTCTCCTCCTCCTCCTCCTCCCTGCACTCAGATTCGCATTTCCCTCATGTGTTTTTGGAGAACCAGCAGGGCAGGCCGCATTGCTCAATCTCCCCCTCCCAGCCGTTTTACTGTATGTTCAGTCCACTGCACACAGCTGTGCTGAACAACTGCGCCTATTACAGGTGGGGGAACAAGGCAACAAAATGCATGAATTATTCAATGTACCCATGTTCACCTGAAATTTACAAACCCTGCCTACGAAGACAAATCACAGAGGACACAAACGCTTTAAGAGAAAAAAAAACTGATGCTTAGGCTTCACTGGAAACAAAAAGGTAAAATATACTGAAGAGACTTTCTTGGCTCCTGACAATGGAGTGAAGACGATTACAACCCAACACTGGCTACCTAATTATATGTTTTATCACTGCAGTCACAATAGAGTGCCCCGGCACTAGCCTGGGCTCATGTAGATGCATCTGTTCCCTCGCTCTTTTAATGAGGGACATAAAAAATCATCACAGCCCTGTTATTTTTATATCTGCCGAAATTGCGCAAAACAACTGTGCGCCTCGACCAGGGGTGGCAGCAGCGTCCATTTGTAAGGCTTTGGATCTGTTTTAAATGCATTAAAAGCAAAGGGGGAAAAAAGAGGCTGCTTTTTCTTATCACGCTCAGGCATATGTCTCGGGGCAGGCCAGCTACACAGTACAGTACGTGGCTGGTCGAGGCCTTTCTCCTGCATCGGCTTGCGCCGCACGTCTTTCTGAGCCGAGCTCGGTTAGTCTGTTTAATGTCATACTGCCAGTCCATCACTCGGGCCGTGCTTTAAAAGGAGCTCTGCCTGGTCCTCGCTCAGCAACAGCCGAGAGCAACTGGAAAATGAAGACTGGGGCTATACAAACATGGGCGCTTCAAATGACAGGGTAGGCAGACCAATTCCTTTTAATGATAGGTCGAATGCTTAGCTACGGTGTGCAAATGTGTAGTTATCTGCAAAACATTCTGTGAAGATGTTGGGTTGATTGTGCCTGAGATGACTGGATGGAGATGGAAGATGCTCTGCAGTAAATGATACAGAGGAGATCTGGGTATGAAATGGAGCAGGACGTCTGTGTGAGGACCACACAATAAGGCAAACACTTCTTATGCATGTTGAGAGCACTTGCAGGGGGGCAGAAATGGTGGTTAGAGTGATGACGATGGTGGACCCATTGATGGCGGAAACGATTGTGAAGTCTTGAGGCTGCAAACTAGAGCAATTAGGAATTGTTAACAGACCCCGAAGCGCCTTTGCAAACCTGTTCAGAGTGACACTTTGGCAAGAGGGAGAAGTTTCAGTCCAATTAGAGTCTCACGCTTCATGAATGGCAA
Source organism: Crenuchus spilurus (assembly GCA_036984385.1). Classification (NCBI taxonomy): domain Eukaryota; kingdom Metazoa; phylum Chordata; class Actinopteri; order Characiformes; family Crenuchidae; genus Crenuchus; species Crenuchus spilurus. Next base: position 26,042 of record BRDA01032431.1, on the reverse strand, counting down.
GACGAAATAGTGGCGTCAGAGAAAGTAGGCGATCATTTAGGCGTGGATGGGCGAGCACTGGCCCTCGGGCCAACGCAGTGTCATCATCTCAGAGGAACATATGTGGAGAGAAATGAAGCGAGAGAGACAGAGAGAGAGAGACAGAGAGAGAGAAAGAGTGCAAAGGACAAGGGACTGGCAATAGAGAAAAAATTTTCAGAGTTAAGAAGAAGGCCTGCTGAAGTCAAAGCTCCAAAAGAGCAAGGAAGAGAGCAGAGAAAAGACACTGAAAGGGTGTTCCAGACAGAAATGGAACAAGAGAGACTCTGAGATGGAAGTCTCTCCAGAGGAGAGGTGTTGAAGGTAATTTTCAGAAATTGTTAACACTTGAGAAGCATACGGGGAGGGATTTGGACACTAAGGTGAGAAAATAATAGTGGTGGAAAATGTCCTTGCCTTCCACGTATGGTCTAGCTTGGGCTAATGGAGTCTTAAGGCCACAGTAATTTGTGGGCTGAAACGGAATGATGGGCAATTTCTTCTGCCATCGTTCATGATTCCAATGAAGGACTACTTGCCTGAAGACTTTTCTCCCTTTTTCCTATTTTATAAAAAAAAACAAAGAATGTCTTGATTATGACAGTTCATAATTACACTCTCCTTTATCTTTATAAAGACACTCTGTTGATGCTGCCCTTTTGAAGTGATGGCTCTTATAAGTACATATACCACTCTCAATGTGTTTCTCCTGTTCTTTTAATAGCGCTCCAGTGTCACCTGCCTCTTTTTTAAAAGTCATTGTAGGTCTAAGTCTGTGTCGTTGAATACATGTATGTTGGATGACGTAATGAAACATAGAAGCCTGTACACTTTACAAATGGCTTCCAGCATCTTTCAGTTCTATGGAAGTGCATCTAGTGTGTTTCTTCTCTGGGAATACTAATCAGCTTTCCATCGCAGTCAGTGTCTCATTAGATTTATGACACGTACTCCTGGTTTGAAAATGCACCATTTTTCATCTTTATCTTTGCGCAATCCACATCTGCCAAGATTCAATTTTATT
>BRDA01032431.1:0-20000 GCA_036984385.1 Crenuchus spilurus | reverse complement strand
ATATGCAGCTTTTGTCTATACTCTACAGCTTTTCTTGATCTTGACCCATATAACCCACAGAAGCGGCATATGCTCTGTGCATATATATCCTTGCATCACAAAGGAAAATCATTTAACTAAAACGCATCAGTATGGAGAACTAGAAGCAGTCTGTGAGCCATCCTGAAATATATCAGAAATTGTGATTCAGCCATTTCAATTTTTTCAAAATTTTCAATATAACATTTCATACTGCTGCATAAAGATACACGAGACTTAGTGTTTTATAGTTATTCCTACATATGTACAGCTAAAGTTCTCTTGCATAAAGAACAAAATTCTGCACATTTACTGCACTGCTATTCTTTATTTACTGAATTTTGGGGGCAAATTTTTATATTACATTTTATATACTACAGTCTTCCTTCATGACTAAATTCACTGTGAGCATGTTCACATTCACACTGCCCAGTAAGAGCTTCATACTGAGTAATAAAACTATACAGTACTTCCTAGTATTCCCAGTCATGTCTTTTCTTCATTAAAACTCTAGTGTTAATTATAGTAATTGTTTGCCATCTCTAATTGAAATACATGCTATTTTTTGCCACACTGCCCATCCTTATATTCTCAGCAGGGTTCCTGCATTTCCTAGCTCCATGCAACTATTCATTCGAGCATATCTTCTAAACAAATGTATCTTCTCCCGATTCTTTATGGAACATGAGCTTACTGGAATGATTAATGATGATTCCGACTACGGAGTTGAGATCCTGTACTGTGCAGATCTATCTGATAATGCTATTGTGCCGCTGTCATATCTGTAGCATGAAAAATGGCAAATGGCCCATGCAGAAAGCTGGGACAATGCAACGGATTTCTTGTTAAATCAATTACTTGCGCCGAGAAGGCTCACATGGCCGAGTTGAGAGACTTTGGAACATTGGACCGATTCACACAAACTCTGGAAATAATGGGCAAGTTAATGTTCAAGCTATAGGGAGCCTGTCAGATGCACTAGATTTCTCTTTGTCTTTATTTAATTACATCATTAAAGTTAAAGTAAGACATTTTCATACATTTGTTTATTTAAATTGTGTCATTTGAGTACAATTAATTAATTAACCCATTTGTTTCTCTAATTCATGTACAGCATTTTAAAAGTATATGCAAAGTGGAGTCAATTACCTGTAATATAACAATAAAAGCTGTCTCATTCATAAATACAGTCAGATATAAATAGTTTACGACAGAGATAATTAACATAAACCAAAAATCCACTGAAATGCATTTTGTGAGTTCCTGCTGTTTATTTGAGTTTAAGGAATATGACAATGATGAGGCAGCCTGGTGGTTAGGAATCCGGTCTTGTGACCAGAAGGTCACCTGTTCAATCCCCAGCAGGTCATGACTGAAGTGCATTTCAGCAAGACACCTAACCCCCAACTGCTCCCTGGGTGCCATGGATAGGGCTGCCCACCACTTTGTGCTTTACAGCCTGGTATGTTCACTAGTGTGTGTGTTTTTGTGCAAATGTGTTAAATGTGGAGGTTAAATCCCGTTAAATCACACTGGCAAAAAAGTTGAATCTAATCTAAATATTTCACAACTGACTATCTAATCATCTAGAGACTGTTAAATGTTTGAGTATATAAATTATATTAGCCAACAGTGTTTTACTAAAGTTGTTAACTTCTTAAATTCATTACAATATCAATTCATGTTCAACACATTTTTATGCCAATTTTTGATGTTTACCTTAATTGGTCAATGGAATGTTTTATATTAAACGCCTTTTAAATGACATAAATCAAATAAAGTACTACATCTAAAAGCACATTCAGCACATATAATAATTATATAAAAATATATGAGTGCATTAACTTGGTTTGTATTTACGGGTGTCTCAATATACTAATACTGATGATAATGATATTTGAAAAGTGAAATTCTGATAATGTGTTGATATTACACATATGATAAAACAGTCTGTCAAATCTCATATTTTGAATCCAGTGCTTGCCACTGACATTTCACCCTATCAGAGAGCTTCACAGGCAGTTCTAGAAGTGTGAGCCTCTCAGAAAGAGACAGAGAGCGGGAAAACAAAAGAATGAGACACAGTTCAGAGAGAAGCATGAGAGCTTTTCCTTCCTTTTCTAAAATCTGGTTAATTTTAAGTTTTAAAAAGCCTTAGAAGTGTGTGGAGGAGTTCTGTGGAATTGTTTTGTGATCTATAAAGGAAGCTTTCAAATTCAGAGAACCAGCTCTGCTGAATAGAGGATGTGTAAAAGTGGACGTGGCATAGATTGAGAAAAGTTCAAGGCTTCATCACTGCTGTGAATTGAGTGAGAACATTCTGCTTTACTATAAGCCAAAGCAAGATTCATACTGGATTTACCCTTCAGTAATAAAATTATGTATTTTGTGTAATAATTTTTTTGTGTATTGGAACTTCACTAAACTAAGCTTTTTAAGTTTTTCTGTTAACTGTAAGGGCATTGAATTTAGGCTGTGTAAGATATTTGTAATAATAGTAATAATAATAATAATAATAATAATAATAATAATAATAATAAGTATTATATTATTATATAATATTATTATAATAGTAATCATATTTTTTTTATTAATAATAATAATAATAATAATAACAATAACAATAATAATAATAATAATAATAATAATAATAATAATAATAATATGTATTATTATATAATTATATAATAATATTATAATAGTAAGTATTACTAATAATAATAATAATAATAATAATAGTAGTAGTAGTAGTAGTAGTTGTTGTAATAGTAGTATTACAGTGTAATTTTTGTAAAGTTCTTTTTGTATTCTTTATAGTTATGGTCACAGACTGTCCACCTCAGTACATTCACCCACACCACACACACAACAAACGAATTAAAAAAATAAATACTACTAATAGCATTATTATTTGTTCAAATTATTTATACATACCACAATAATAATTTTAGCAAAAGTGCTTTTGGCCTCAATAATCCTGTAGAGAAAAGTTGATATTGTGACAGCTCTCTTCATATTATTACATCAAAAAATGACAAATTACGATCTTGGCTGATTCCAGTTGTGCATCGCTAGTATGGGTGACTGTTTTTTTTTTTTGTACAGAAAACCTTAAGCAAGCCCGTAGTCTCTAAAGCCAGACGATTAATGTCCATCACTCTCAGAGTCCTCCACACCTTCCACAATCTCCCCTATTACCTGAGCTTTGATCAGTGTCAATAGTTACTATTGCATCAACAAACACACTGCGCCAGGTGTGTGTATGTGTGTACACGGCTCCTGTAGAGATATCATTTCATCCTGCCCAGGCCCTCCTAATCAGTCTAGTGGCTCCCTCGCTTTAAGATGACAGGGGAAAAGCAGCCCTCCTCTCTGTGTTCTCTCGCCTCTTAATAGAAATCAATATCAGCAGCCTGACACATTGTTACAGATGAAGAAGGACCAGGGAGCATGAAATTACTGATAAGGGGGAGACTGTATTTATGCAACACGAGGCCCAACAATGCCGACCACGTTCCTCTAGTGGATTAAGCCATTGAGTCGACCAGAATGCTTTGGCATGTAATTGGAAATGTGGAAGAATGCGACTACTTTCCTTTCGTTTTTGTATTTCTTTTTTTATTTAATTCCTTCTTTCTGCAGATTCGCTGACGATGGAGTACAGTGGGAGGAATACAAGGAGGCAGCTGTGTAAGCTTTATCTCCTCATGTTTTTAAATGGGCATCCAAGATTCTAAGATTTGCCCCTTAAATCAAGCTGATCTGTGAGATACCCACCAAGAATACTAAAAGTGTTCCCCTTTACAACACCTTCTGCTTTTCCCCGGATGCTCTTGACCTTTTCAGGTATGTATATATATATATATATATATATGTGTGTGTATGTATGTATGTGGAGTATTACGGTAGCAAATCTCCTTGGCCCTGTGGATTATCCTACTTAAGAACTGACCTCCTGGAATGGAGAGTGCTGAATGAAGGACAAGGAGTGTGTCCTGCCGAGTGTGGTGATAACACAACTGTGCCAAGACCTTGAGGACTCTGGCAGATTAAACTGATTGAAATCTCATTTGTTTCTTTTCTTTCCCTCCTCTCTCCCATTCTTTCTTTTCCTTCCCCTCCAGTGGACTGCGTCCTGCTTCCGCGGGCTTATTTCTGGGCCACAGCGGCGAAGGCTGCTGAGGGAGAGCATGCGTGAGTGTGCCAGTGCCCAGACGTGCTGTGACACCAATACTAAAGCTCAGCTATGCAAGCGCGCACAAGGGAGGAATAAAGAGGGTTTGTTGTCCTAATAGCACGCTGTTTCTTTTCCACGCTCACTAGCCGTGCCCACTCGTTTCGAGCCACAGCAGAAAACAAACACATCGTTCCTCACACAAACTACACCGGCAGCACACTTTCAGCCATTATACAGCACAGTCTCACGTTTAGGGTTCAGTAAGACACCCTTAATCTCACTGTGTTTAAAAGGCATTATTTCACTGTTTTTTAAGATGTTTTAAGTGTTTTAAGATGCTGTTTACAGCTGTTTTTAGCTATTTAGATGTACTTTTGTCTGCTTACACAGAGAATGTCACAGTATCAGAAATTACATAAGCAAGACTGTTTAATCACTGGGACTCGAGCTATTTTATTTTTAATGTTTTAAGATTTTGTCTTTAAGGACAGATGTGCACACACACAGTTTGTCTAGTCCCTGTACAAGTACTGCCAATAGAATAGGACACTCTGGAGCAGATACACATGAACCTGTTGGCGCCATGACTAATGCCAGGTGTGGGCTAGATGGGTATAAAAAACCCCAGCATAGAGCAGTGGGACTGTGATCTCTCTGGAATGATGGTGATCCATTCAGTATTTCTGGGATGAGTTGGGGATGAGGTGGGGTGGTGTTCATGTCCCATCCTGACCTAACTAATACTCTTGATGCTGAATGCAGTCAGCGATGCCCCAAAATCAAGTAGAAAGCGTCTGGACAGTACAGAGTTAGTCCAAGAAAAGCAAAATGAACTCTTTTTAATACCTTTGATTTCAAAAGAAGCAATGACTGAGCAGGTGTCCCAATACTTTTATCCATATCAGGTATTTAGACAATTTTCTGTGACTGTGATGAGGAACCAGTTCTCAGGTCAGCTTTAAGCACACTCAACACATGAAATGCCAAGTATGTCGAAAGTAAAGCTGACTTTTTGTTTCCTTTCTGTCCTCAGAAGTCCTGTTTTTCTACTGTTTCTGTAAAAGCCAACAATTTTCACTCCAGGTCTGTATAAATTGCCTCTTACCATCAACGCAGGCCGGCCTGGCTCTCGTCGTGCCGGCGATTTGGCCTTTCTTGCAGGCACAGCGGGCAGTCTGCCGGGCGATGGTCCTCCGTGGCTGGCTGCTGTCTCTGTCCAACGTGACAATTTCACAGGTCCCTGCTGCCAGCTGACCTACAGCAAACACAGACGGAGTCAAAAGTCAAAAAGGACGTTACACAATGCTCCCACAACAAGTTACACAATGCTGCCACAACACTGCCAGGACACAGTGCCCACTCAATCATGAGCAATGAAACGGAGGGCCTTGGGCTCTGACCTGGCTTTTGTTTTAACACAGGCAACAAAAATCTCAAAACAAAAACTTACTTTGCAAATATATTCTTGATATTTATTGAATTTCCTGGACTGGGTCTCTCTACAGTACTGTTCAAATGTTTGGGAACATAATGTATCACATTCATAAATATTGTTCAATATTAACATATGCAATTACACATTTTACATTATTATTATTATGTGACAAGGATATAAGATCAAAAATACCTTTTATAAAATAACATTATTTCTGCATTTAGCATTCAAAAGTTTGGACACACTTGTCATTTCAATATGGCTTATTCAATAACACATACTCTTTAGATTTAAATATAAGCAATTTAATAAATTATATATATATATTTATGTGACCCTGCCGCATCTCTGGCCATGCCCGCTGCCTTGTGTATGTCTCAGTTATGTGTTCTGTGTGTGTTTACATGCTGTCTCCATGTGCTGTCTGTACTTCATTCACGTCATGTCTCGATGCCCCAAGTCACGTCATGTCATGTTACATTGTATGCACCTGTGTCTTGTGTGAGCTCACAGCCCTTTCCCTCATGTCATGATTAAGTGTTTTTTTAAAAGCCTTCCCAGTGTTTCAGTCTGTGTCCATCACTGTAAGGTCAACCATGTTATGTAGTGTCCTCATGAAAGTGTATTGTCATCCTTGTAAATTTGTATCACAGCCACAGTCTGTTTGTTAGTATATGTATCATTAAATTCACATTTTCAGGAACCACACTGTCTTCCATCTCCTCCTGCACCCCTTGCACTGACAGTATATATATATATATATATATATATATATATATATATATATATATAGATATATATAGATATATATATAGATATAGATAGATATATATATAGATATAGATAGATAGATAGATAGATAGATAGATAGATAGATAAGATGTCTTCTTTTCAAATTCCTATGCATAGCTATTTGATCTCCCAGATTTGGTCCCATAATCTGAATATGAGGAATTTTAGATATCCGATTTACTGTTAATACAGGTATGTTAATTAATATTTCACAACTTCCTGCAAAATGTTTCAAACTGGCAGAAAATTAGGGTAATCGTTTTATATTAGTAGGATCATTTTATCCCTGTAGCTGCAACAAAATTTATTTTATATTAATTGGAGACAATATAATGCCAAATAGGTCATAAAAAGTTCTTGTCTGCATCTTCATGAGTCATGGTCCTTTGAAGTTTGTCCATTTACAAATGTAACCAATCAGGCAGTTCAGTGAAAGTGATGTCATGGGATCCTGGGAATACATTAACCTCATAACAGTCCACTTTTAAGACTTTCCATCTGAAGCTGCATGCCAAAATCTTAGGGTTTTTTATACAGCAACTACATGAAATAAAAGCAAAATGTTGATGCTTTTTGTAAAAGAAGATGTAACATTAGCATGTGTTTTCTGATTTATAATATAACATCACAAATTTTACAGTTCACAGAAAAACACTTTTTGTAAAATGTCTTTTTTTCAGGCTGCACAGCACTAAAGCAACATTATGCTGCAACTCAGATTTGTCCCACAAGAGGTCACTCTTCACTGAGACAGAAAATGAGGGCTCAGTTCTATTGTTTGCAAACAAAAATCAACACATCAGCATTTCTTCAATGTTTTAATGCTTACTTCATACAATGTACCTGGCTTATTTAAAACCAAATGTTTAAGTGGCAACTTTACTAAAAAGAAGAGTGTTTCAGCTTTCTTATGACTCCTTCCTTTTGTATCTAAAAGTAACAAATCTGTGAATGAGGGAGACATTATTTGACATTTTCTAAGGGTTTAATGTATCAAGTGGTGGTGGTGGATGGATGATAGTGTATCTATGTGCTGGTGATGGGGTGCTGTGTGGTCCCAGCCAGTAAAATACATTTCATAGTCCATAGACTCAATCAATAATTCATATTGTATCTGCGTTTGAGAGGGTTATGAAACTATTATGGTCTGTTTTTGACATTTAGTCAGTCACATACACTTGAAATTATTAGCTGGCTTGTTTGAGCTGCGTAACAGAAGATATTCCAGCGACACATCCTAATTTGCGAGTACATCTTAGAACATAATGTCACAGCAGAATTAAAGTGGCCGATCCCCTCTGGACACTTGCCTGGAGGTATTTACTATGTGTCTGGTAGAGCTCCTCTGTCCTCCTCTGCACCGACAAAGCTGCATTTGCTCATAAATGAAGAACACTGCATTCATACTAATGCACTTAAAATTAAAAGCAGCAGCACAGGGCTGTAGGAGTGTAACTGACACGTCTGCCCCATCGCTCTACACCCATTAACCTGTATATATGTGTGTAGGTGATGGAGGCCCCAGGGCTGGTCCGCAGGGGCCTTTTCCCCCACTGCCAGATATCTTCATTTTGATTGGCAGAAGGGTCAAGGGTCTGATCTAATCTGGCCCCAAGCCCACAGACTGGCTACCAAGGCTGAGGGAGTTAATTACAGCAACGCAAAGGTCCTACTCGAGCTAATGGAGATCCATCAGAGCTGCAGCCTCACTGAGGTGTCACAAGACTATGTGTAGGATGACACAGGTTATTCAACCTTTCACAAAACAAGACACAGGGGCCTTCTGTGAGTGTCTGTTGTTATGTGTGTCCAACTGGGAGTTTTCCTGCCAGTTGAGGACAATTTGTCAAAGACCTCATTTACATCGCTAGTATATTTAACAGCTTTATTTGTAAAGCAAATCAAGCATATGGCTTTAAAAGTACCAGACAAGGCTGTTGTTTACCTTTAACTAAAAATAAACTGCAGAAATTATGATTTGGAGATTGATCATGGGTGTTGCTTGAGATGCTGTAGTTCATTAAAATAAAAAAGAAAGTGAAAGTAAACATGTTCCTAGTGATGTCCCTTAACTTAAACATTCAAGAGTAATTTTCTGTGCCTCGAGTAATCCTTTATTTAATTTTAAAACTCGGAGCACGCTATTTCACACTGATGACGTTTAATGTGGCACACCACGCTTACGTCCCCCGCGCACAGGAAGGAGGAGGCGGCGCGGAGATTTTTAGTTGAGAAACTGGAATATGGAAGCGACGAGGGAGAAGAGCGACAACATGCGAGAAGAAAACAGCAAATAATGCAGCGCGCTATCCAACACTGGCAGAACTGGGAAGGTCTCTGCTGTGTATTCCAGCTACATCCACATCACCAGAGTGTCTGTTTTCAGCTGCAGGTAACACTGCTTCAAAAAAAGAGGGCAAGCCTAAGTCCTGAGCATGTTGACATGCTCACGTCCCTGCATTGCAGTCAAATGCTCCTTTTAAAGGAACACAAACACACACACGGAGGCCTTTTCCTCGATTCTACTGGAGCTGTTGGTTTAAAGCACTCGCAGCAGAAATGAGTGAAACTGTTCATGCATGGACCTGTTCAGATGTTCAGAAGCTAAGATGCACAACATAAAGCCAATGTTTATGCCTTTTTTATTGGTTATTGCCCTATATTTTTGATACTTACAAGAAATCTTAAATTGAAAGTAAATTAATTTGTTTTTACATGTGGTATTTATTTCTATTTGTGTTTGGAATTTGGAAATGTATGTTGTGAATTTAAAAATATAACCTATTTAAAAAAGGAACCCAATTGGTCATTCATTATTAAGTCAAATGTTTTGTTTTCTTTTGTGTATACAAAGCAAATATATTTATCCGATTACTCGATTAATCAAATCGATTTTTCAGTAGAGTACTCGATTACTAAAATAATCGATAGCTGCAGCCCTAGTTCAGTAGAGTTTAGGTTCTGTTAAATCAGTCTTGTGTTCAATAATATGGTTATGTTAAAAATATCAATATGACAAAATATGTACTAGGGTGTTCCAAAATTCGGGCACATGTTCTGCATGGATGGGTTAAATGCGGAGGTCAAATTCCATTGTGTGCAATCACATAAATAAATGAAATGAAATGAAAATAATGATGCTGAAACACTGAAAGCATAATGTTATTTAAAGCAACTGGTTGGGTGAAAAACTGGGCTGAAGACAAAAACAATGCCCTCTTCTCAAGTGTGAGTAGCAGAAATACTGTACAGGCTTTCAGAGGAACAAGCAGTGCTTTATGACAGACAGTAAATGAACTGCTGTCCATCATGTGAATGCCTTTAAATATCACTTCCACTGCAAGATCAATTTGTTCCACGTCTCACAAAACGCCTGTTCGATTTACTGCTAAATATGGATGCATACATATTTAGAGTAGAGCATCTTTCTCTCCCTCGTTTTTAATATTCCTTAACCTTTCTATCTTCTCCGTCCCTCTCTCTGTACCTTTCAGCCAGCACTTATCAGCCTTATCTCTACTGCCGTTATTGTTGCTGTTGTTTTTTTAATGGATGCAGATCAGCAGCGATGGCTGGCTGCTGTTGTTTGTGATGTTGTCTTCCTCTGCACCCTGTGATGAAGGCTTTTTAATCCTGCATGTCACTCTCAGCAGGAGCCAACAACTGCTCTCTTTTCTTCCCTTCCTACTTTCTCTCCTTCTCCATCTCCTACCTTTCTTTTTCTTTCCTTTCCTACGCATCATCTTTCCTTTCATTTAACTTCCTCCTCCTCCCTGTTCTTTTGGATGATGCCAGATAATGACTTGTCATGTGTGCACTGCAGCGGGGAAATCTCTCTCTCTCTCTCTCTCTCCATCTCTCATTTTCTTTTGCACTTCCCTGTGCAGAAACACTAGTCTGTGTTTTGCCTGTCAGCTTCTCCTTTGAAAATTTCCTACATGAGCAGAAGAAAACGTTTCCATCTCTTGGCTTGCATAATATTGTGTCTGACTTTGGCAAAGAGGCAGAAAAAACCACAAAGTGCAGAGCAAACTCATTTGAAGGTCTGCATGCTGGTCTGCTATATTTGTCACCAACTTGGGGCATAAGAGGGCAAAAAAGAATGTATTACCTAATCCAATTAAATCCATTTTATATTGAGGAAAGCAGAGAATGCTTTAATTATCTAAATGTATGTTTTTCATTGGGCGACATGGTGGCTTAGTGATTAGCACGTTCGCCTCTCAGCGCTGAGGTCTTGGGTTTGAATCCTCATCTGGGTGGAGTTCTCATGTTCTCCCCGTGTCTGCATGGGTTTCCTCCGGGGTCTCCAGTTTCCTCCCACAGTCCAAAAACATGGAGGTCAGTTGGATTGGGCACTCTAAATTGTCGGTGCGCTCCCAGCGATGGATTGGTGCCCTGTCCTGGGCTTAGTTGGATAGTGTAATGCCCTGCCCTGCACCCAGTGACGGGGTAGTGGACTAACCGCGACCCTGATAAAGATGAAGCGGGTGGGATATTACACTGACATGTTCTTGGATCGGAGACCTCAGAGGAAAGCCTTGTGCAGCTGCTAGAAGTGGGGAACTGCTTGATGCTGTCTATCTTTTGAGGTTCACACTAGTGCTCTGGTCAAAACTGCTTTCTTCCATCAATACTGCTTGTCTCCGCCCACTGCTCTCAACAAGAGGTCCATGCTTTCATCTCTTCACACTTACATTACTGCAATGTTCCTCTTGCTGGTTTACCCAACAAAACCATCTGGACACTACAATAGGTGTAAATCTCTGCTGGAAGACTCATCTCTAAAATGAGAAAATCAGCTCAAAACCTGGTTCCGTTTCAGTTACACTGGATACCTGTCCAGTCCTCTTACATACAAGTTCTGATAAGGTCTAGCACCAGCCTGTTTGAGCTCCTTCATCCTAATCACCCATCCTGATTGCTTAGGTCATCTGATTCTGGCCTCTTGACAGTCCCCAAATTCAAGCTGGTCACTGCTGGGGGCAGATCCTTTTGATCCCAAACTATGAAACACATCATCACAATCTCTCTGACACTGACTCACTGTCTTCTTTCCAATTTCAGCATAAAACTAATCTCTGTTCATTCTTCTGCTCCATGATGGTTCTTTTTCTATTGTACTTGTGAAGCGTCCTTGGGTTTCAGAGAGGTGCTATTTAAATCTTTTATTAATTAATTCTTTAATATGCTTAATTAAAACCTTGTAAAACAGGTACATTTTCTCTCTTTTGATGGATGTGTCAGAGGTGATACCAAGAGCCACAACAATAAGACACACAATGGACTGTAAGAAAGTCCTCTATAAATGCAGTTCTGTTATCCTGGACAGTGAAGGTAACATCGACTGTATTCTACAGTATTAGACATGAACTTAAACCTTTAAAAGTTATTTAGAAAGAACACAAAGTATGACCTTCTCAGCTGCCGTAGTTGAAACACTTGCCAACAGAACAGAGTGTTCAAGACAGTACTTCTCAAAACACTGCTAAAATAAAGACGTCGATACACTTTGTTGGCAGTGAACACAACCCTGCTTTCACTGGCCTACAAGCTGTGTATCTTTTCTCTAACAAAAAGCATCAACAGTAGTTCTGCTGCTGCTTTGTCAGCTTCATTATCAAAGCTTAAGCAATAAAGTATATTTAAGTCTACTGTGATGAAGAGCTGATGACCTACCAGAAAACTGAAGAGAGTGAATAGAATGGTCACTTTGCAGTACTGTCATAACATGAGCAGGTCATAATGTGCGAAAATAAGGAAATAAAACATTTAAAATAAAAAAGCCCAAAAAAAGCACAATAAAAATGTTAAATCTCATGGTGGATTTGTGTTTGGCCTGCCATAGAAAACCAACATGGCAGATGCTCTCAGACAGCCAAGCATCCAAACAGAACTGCTCTCTCTTGACGATGCATCACAGCTGGGGTGAGATTTTGGTGTTTTGTTTTCTCCAAATGCAACACTGTATATTTACCAGAAAATGTCCTCAGAGCGCTGATGTAGCAGTGCTGGAACATCCAATCAGTTATTTTATTTGACCAAAGATTCCAGGTGTTTGGGCTGAAACTATTTGTCACTTGTTTGAGGATTCTTGTATTTATCTTTGCTGCATCGGAGGGTTTTTTCAACTGGGCAGTGTGGGGCGGCGCAGTGTGTTGACTAAACCTAAACAAGAACTTCCTGCATTCTGCTCAAGCACCTGAGTTACCTATAAGGGAAGTATCTCTGCAGTGTCACATGATTTGCCTACTTGATGCTGTTAATGGTAAACACAATAACAGCAATAGAGGAGCTTCTACTATATGGTTTTACCTGAGAGTCAAAGACGACGATTCTGGTGATTTTTTGTTTGTTTGTTTTTATTTATTTATTTTTTAGAAATATCAGTCGTCTGAGTAAACTAAGGCATGCAATGAGTCAGTGATTGTAGTATGTGACAAAACACTGGTCTGCATTACTTATAGCTCCACCCATGAGTCTCAGTTTGGCATTTTTGGTACCCCAGTTAGACAGAATTCAACAAAGTGCAGTGGCAGTGGATATAACATGAAAATGTATGTTCACGGCTTTCACCACTTAATTTTCCCTCCACTTGATAATCCATCTTTCTGTTAAATTCCCCTCCAGTTCAGAACACTGAAGCTCAGTGGGAGGCTTGTGTATCGGCAAGAACCTGTAGGTATAAGTCCGTATCATAGTACAGAAGTTAAGATTCAATATATTCTGTATTCTGGATACAAAATAAAAATTCTGATACTGTAGGAAAGTTAATATTTAAAGTTTCTAAATCTAATGTTTACAGGTAGATTTCCTGTTGCTAATGTCAGCAGTGTGACTTAATTGGAGTAAAAGTGTCTGATGTACTGATATTTTCTTGCACCACTACCAAATAGTAGAACTCAGTCACATGGAGGAGCTCTTTAAAAAATGATTGATTAACTGGAACAGTCAATGTGATTAGAATCAAATGTTTTAGGAAGGTTTACACAATTTCAATGTTTTTCTAGAACACTATGGCAAGTGTACACTTCTATTTAAAATAGTCTGGACCCAACAGCAAGTCAAGCATCTCTTCCTTATATTCAGAGATGCACTACATCTCTGTTTATTTCTATTTTTGGTTGCCAGTATAAACACTTGGCTTCAAATAAACCACATGCCATGTCTTTTTATGAACAAGCATTAAAATGATGTAAAAATGCTGAAAAAAGTGTTGATTTTTGGTGGCAATTTTTTAAACATTGAAATAAGTCACAAATAGAACTGAGCACTCTGTTCTAGTAGGTTACAAGATGAACCTCCATAATGTCCCTTCAGTGCTGTGCAGCCTGATAAAAATGTACAAATTACAAACATGTGTGATCCCTAAACCCCCAAAAATACAGTGTTAGGTTTTATTTATTGTGACTTATCTTAAAGAATTTCTGATTAAGGTATGTTTATATTCATGACATTACTATTATTACTGTTCCTGCATTAAAACAGAGATCACTTCTTCTGCATTCACTGCAGGGCTAAAACTGGCATGGATGAGCTGCACAGTACCTAATCTTACACACACACACACAAACCCAAACACACCGCTTTCCATGCCCTTGTCTCATCGTTTTCTCTTTTGGTTTTGGTTTTCATCAACGCAGATTGCCATTTGATGTTTTTCCATCAAGTACAGCTGTCACCTGAATGATATGGCTGATTTAAATGTATGTGTGCTGTCCATACAGACACGTATCTACTGTTAAGATGAATGGCCATGCCTGCGTTCATATCAGAACAACTTAATAAATGCTATGATTATTGATATGCTACATTTTTCTCGTCCTTTTTTCTCTCACAGCTCTCAGGGCAGATTAGAATTGCTTTCTCCAGTCATTAGGAGCATTTGACAAATGTTCAGCTCCAGTATGAATGGGTTTAAGAGCACATGATTGATTTCATGTTTTGGCAAACCTTAAAGAACCCCGCAAAATGCAGGATCATGAGCATTACTGCTAATACCTGCATGTAAATGTTTTATGTCAATGCCAAGAAACAGCAGCATCTACTTGGGTTGTTTATTATTTGAACTCATTTCTATATTTAGATATATGTCCATAATAAAATATTATGAATACTCCTGGTTTGGAATGAAGCTGGTCTAGAGAAGCACAGACAGATTTTGCTGTATATATAAAGAAGTGAGCACACTAGTCAGTTGTAGCAGAGTGCAAAACAATGGTCTAAAGATGTGATGTGACTGGAGAAGGGTCATAACATCTCAGAAACTGCTAACTTGGAATGTTCTAGAACTGCCAAAGTGTACTGAGAATGGACTTCATGTACATTGAGTGCCTCCCAATGGCACAACAGTGGTGCCCCTTGGGCCATTGATGCCCGATGGGAACAATGACTTTGGCGAGTGGTACAGAGCAATCAACACGACACAGTGGACCAGTTAACCTCTATAATGAACACAGGAGCAACAAAGAAAGAGTGTCAGGGATCACCACTGAATGTAATCCCTATATTAGGTAGGTAGCCATAACATCCTGGTATGAGTATACGTTTAAATATAAAAAAGGCTGGAACGGCAGCTGGAAATTACTCACAACCCTGCCACAGTAATTGCCCAATCATATTTAAAGAGTCAGACCATGCTCATCCACGTCCACACTCATCCATTACAGAAACATAAATAACAAAAGCATGAAAAGCAAAGAATAAAAGTGGATGTGACATTTTTTTTAAACCCTAAGCCAGTCCAGGATGCTTGGAAGCGTTTCGTAATGGTTGCTGAAGCTTGTGAAATCACATGTACGAGGGTTCACGCGGGCGAGCGTGTGTCAGAGGAGCCATTTCTCCAGCGCCTGCTTTTCTCTCATTATAATAAGCAGATAAATAAATAAATAAACACGAATAAAAACATCAAGAAAAACAAAGTGTGCAAGTCACAGCCTTGAGCAATGAAATAACAATGTGTTTAAGAGAAGATAAGCCCACTCTGGTGATTCTCATTTAGTATCAGTGCTGTACTGTATATTAAAATAGTCACAGCTTCTGCAGGCTCAGAAATTCCTTTCAGAAGTATTACATTAAGGTTAGCTTGCCGTGACCTCTCCTGCCCGGCTGCCACATCGAATCTAAACATGGCTTAATAAAAGGACACAGTACTTAAAAAAAAAAAAACATATTTGGTATATTATTCAGTCCACTGGTCATACAGCAGAAAACCACATCTGGCATAATGACATGAAGTGAAAACCACCTCTGGTAGGTCTTCATGGTATATAAATGTTTGTATGCATTCGTGGTCAGAAATGCAGTGTCCTCTGTTAGATGTGTGTAATTTATTCAAGTAACTATATGTAGTATGTTTATACTATAAGGATACACTCAGGGGCGGATTTAACCAACACGCAAACCAAGTAATTGCTTGGGGCCCTGGAGATCAGGGGTGCTGGCCCCTGCTGGCAAAAAGAGGTTGGCAAAAAAAGACCGTTTTGGTTCTCTGCTGATTTTTCCGCTATATTAAAAAGAGACGGGTTGAGCACTAGGACCCAGCACAAACAGCCACTCAGTCGGAAGCCTGTTTCTCTTTAGACTGCTCACAAGCTCATCGGCTCAGTTCTTGTTAACCCGTGATTGGTGGTCACTCAGTCAGCGTCTGGACTTTCAAATCATCCATCCATCCATTATCACACCTGCTTAATCCTCATCAGGGTCGCAGTTTTGATTTTTTTTTGTTCACCTGCTTCTCTCTCTCTCTCTCTGTCTGTGTGTGCGCATGCGCGCATCTACCAGTCTGTGATAAGCCATCCAATTACATGCCTCTAAGTTTAACTATCAAAATAATTCAGAATTTCTGCTTATTTTTACTCAAAAACGAGGTACAATTATCATGGCCACATATAAGGACTCCTTCCTGTGAATTAATAAGATGTGGCCCCAACTTAACTATCTCTTTCTCATGTCTTATTAAGTCGTGGTCATGCATTAATGCCTTGCTCCCATCCATTATTA
This sequence comes from Crenuchus spilurus, assembly GCA_036984385.1. Taxonomy (NCBI): domain Eukaryota; kingdom Metazoa; phylum Chordata; class Actinopteri; order Characiformes; family Crenuchidae; genus Crenuchus; species Crenuchus spilurus. The sequence goes on along the minus strand of BRDA01032431.1, from coordinate 3,576 downwards.
CACATATTATAATCTCCTTCCCATGCTTTAGTAAGTTGGGCGTGACTTAACTATCTCGTTCCCTTGCCTTATTAAGTAGGGATGCGCCAAATATTTGACAACCAACATTTTAAAAATGACATTTGTGAAAAGACAGAATAATGTATACCTTATAGTCTTGCCTAATTAAGCCACATATTAGATGAGTTAATAAGTTGTGGGCATGACTTAACTTTCTTGTTTCCATTCCTTATTAAGACATGGCTATGCATTAGTATCTCGTTGCCACAAGTTAATCTGAATCTGAATAAAATACTGTACATGCAGCAGAGCTGTAGAAGAGACACTGAGAAAACAGTTCAGTGGTGTGTTTTAGCTCTTTAACCCTGCAGTCCCTCATTTCTCCTTGACGAGGCCACTGTAAAGAAGCACTGAAATACTAGCCTCTCTTTCAGGTTTAATGACTGCAGCACACCTCCACGCCTTTCTGCAAGCTGAATCGTGCAGATGTTCAGCGAGCAAAGCCAAACGCAAGCTGCGTGCTCAAGTAGTAATTTGGATGCAGAGGCTAAATTAGTGGAACCTGGATGGCCTTTGCCTCCCTCTGGCCTGGCAGGGTAGTTTTAAATGATGCCTTTAACAAGATTAATCAACAGGAGAGATAGAGGCTGCAGTTTCCATGCACAGCACATCGCCTCGTTTCAATGCAGGCCCATGGCAGGCCAAGAACTCCCTGGCTCCAATTTCACTTCAACGAATTATCTACTGTAGGCCGCTGTAGCAGCACCATCTGTATGCAAGTGTAGGCTGGGTATAATGTTTGTACATTGCAAAATCAAAACGTTTGCACCATTCAAATTAGTAGCAGCAGTGTTCTTATATAAAAGTGTAATATCCGGAAAGTCATAAATTGTCCAAATAATACAAAAATATGAGTCACTTAGAAAAGAATAACTGTTCCCATTATATTTATTTTCCGCTAAGCTAAGCTAATGCTACATACAACAAGAAAAAGACTAAAAACATAAAATCATCAAAAAAAGACTAAAAACATCAAATCATGTAATAGCAGGTCTAAATGTCTAATATTCCCTATTTTAAGAATGCTAGAAGCAAACAATTTGACTTATAATTTGTCATTTGTTACCAATTTTAAGTGATTTTATTAAGTAAAATTATTTCACTATTTTCGCAAATATTGTCACTTGTTTAAGAAAAAAATTATTTGCCAATGTAGTGACATTTTCCCCTTAATAAAGTCATTTTAATGTAATAAAAGTGTTTTTGTTATCTAAGCACATTTATGATGTAAACATGATAAAAATACACTTTAGTCTTGTCTAGTAGAAATGTAGACCACGTGTCAAATAAATGCATTCTAACCTTCTTCTCAATGTTTTTTTACAAGCATCTAAACCTAAAACCTTTTTGGTTATCTATGCTGATTTAATTATTTGTTTATTGTGATGTTTGGTGTATCTGGGCCACTAAACACTAAACAATGAGGGTCTTAAAACATCTGGTTAGTTGTGTTTAAGTTTTAAACAGTCCTGATCAGAATGGTTAATTTGATTGCCTATTCCCGCTCACCACACCCCCTCTACCAGGTTCCACAGAGATTCTAGCCAATGAGAATGAAGCTGCCTTCACAGTCTCTCCACTTAAGAGTCAACATCAACGCTCAGCACTTCAGAGATGAAGAATCAATTTTTTGGGTATCAACTCCCCACCACTTCCTCTACTAATGCGTAAGAACAAAACAGATCCATAAACCTCTGAACCAGTTTATAACCATGTCACACAAAGTCAAACAAAAAGAATAAAGTGCTATGTCTGGAATTATCATGTCATTATCATATGCAATTTTAGTGGGAAAATATGTGCAGCCCTTTGACTCGCTCTCACAAACGTGTCTCTGCTTATTTAAGCTCCTGTCACAAATATATAAACAAACACACACACACACACACACATATATATATATATATATATATATATATATATATGATTATTTATTTATTTATTTTTAAAGTAGACCCTATAGGTTTCCGGTATATGTTTCGTTTTCATTTTTGCAGAATTTCCTTAATATGCTGCTGGCAGGAGTTGACTCCAGAGGGTTAAGGTGGAATTGGTCATTTTAGGGCAAATGAATTTAGCTGTTGTTGAATTTAGCACAATACAAGGTTTGGTTTTTACAGTCCTTAGTTGTGCTGACCTAGTTTGAAAAAAACACTCAAACACAAAGTGGTTATCAAACATGGCTCTGTTCTTTCCCTGCTTTACAAATGCAAAATGAAGTAGTTCCCAAACTGTAGGTGGAGCTATTCAAATAAGGGGCCCAGTTAGTTCTAAAAAGCCCTCTTATTGTATGACAAGCCCAATCCTGAATGACTTGAATTTCATGTTTTCAGACCTAGACTGTGCACAAACAACTGACTGGGTAGTCTTAGTTCTCAGTTTGTGGGTTGTTATGTGCTGCAAACCCCTTAAATTTACATGTAAAAACACTGAAAAGGTGATGATGATGATGATGATGATGATGTATGCCTCAGTTCTATTAGATAAGACATTAGCTACTTAGATGCATTAGTGATGCAACCAAATTCCATAACAACACTGATTAAGGACTTTGCAGATGTAAGTGTAAGCGGTGCACAGAGCACACAGCAGTGATGGACACAGCACACACCCTGCACATGTGCTGCTGAGGGAAGGAGAAAAAGGAGAAAGATCTCATGTCGGATTGGGCTCAGAGAAATCTCCGCTTACAGTGGAGTGAGCATTTTCTCCGTCAGTGAATCAGCAGGATTCAAAGTGCAGTTTATCACACGATAAAGTTTCAGCCCGTGTTTACTGCACGGCAGATGCATCGGCGCTCGGTCGCAGTCGCTGGAACGTGCAGAAGCTTCTGGAAATATTTCTCGTTAAAGCAGCGCTCGTCACAAAAAGTGAAGACGCTGTCTTTTCCGGCGGTATTTTTGGGGCCGAGTTTGAGTTGCTTGAGCGCTCTTATGGTTTGCTGGAGTGCTTCCAGAGAGCTGATTTGATATTTTTTCTCACCTTTTTTTTCTGTCTCTATGAGTGTGCACAGTCTACCTGCAAAAGCATATTTACAGTATGTGTACATTAGGGATGTACACAAATATAAATCAATCATTTGGAATGAACAGCAGATGCTTTCTTGACAGATATAAATACAGATCTGAAAAAGTCACAGTTTTTGATCAGTGTGACAGAATTTGCAATTTATTATGAACCCTTTTACAGGTACAGTCACACTGGTGCGACTTGCTGTAGCTGGTCCCTAATCCGTATGGTTGTAAGGATTCTTGACATTAGTTGATTATGCTGGCAAGAGCCATTCTTGGTGGATGGGTGATTAACTTCCCAGGTAACTTAGCTATGATGGCTAACATTAGTTATGCTTGATTGATTAGCACTAACTATCCATCCATCCATCCATTATCCCACCAGCTCCATCCTTATCACTTCACTTGGCACAGGGCAGGGCATCTACAGAGGTTAGACAATGAAAGTGAAACAGCTGGTTTTAGACCACAATAATTGATTAGTAGGTGTTGGGCCTCCTTTTGC
>BRDA01032429.1:0-15431 GCA_036984385.1 Crenuchus spilurus | reverse complement strand
CATCAAATCTCTACACGGTTACATCGACTTGACTTTACTTGATCCACACCGCCCAGCGAGAAAGTGAAAGAGAGAAAATGGACTACTCGCAGGGTGCGGATATTATACATATTTTGGGCTGATGCGGTGGGGTTAAACAACCCATCCCCTAGGGTGCGATCCGGTGAGGTTATTTCCTCACATTTTCACTCGGTTACTGTGTGCACGTGGTTGACTCCAAATTGGGGTGGCGTAGTCGGGTTTTATACATATTATAGGCGTGGGACGCTCATCAGGTAAAAGAGAGAAAGTGAAAGAGCGACCCGCCACACCTAGTTCATTTCAGTTCAGCTACATTGGCACATCTCTAAACTACCTCATGAGCTTTGGCATCAGGTTGACACTTCCCTTTGTTAGTTGTTTGCTGAATGAAGCCATAACAACTAAAGAAATCTCAACAGTGAGATCCTAGTGTCCCCATCCAAGCTCACTTCACAGCTCTATTATTTAGTCCCAACAGTGTAGCTCCACATCAGCCTCCCTTGTGAATAAGACCAAACCTAGCCCCACTGGCACTGTTAATGCATGCACAATTCCGCCTGGACCTTACGTATATTAACACAGTATATAAACTCTACAGGAATAACTGTAAATCCACACTGGTATCCCCACTGACTAAGTCTGTACCTGGCCCCACTGGCACCAATTAATGCTTGCTCGGTGCTACCAGTTCCATGTGGACTTTACAAAGCACATCGACAGCCATGTAGCCTACACATCGGCACTACATCAATAACTGTAAATCCACATCATTCTCCCCAATGTTAGACATTTCAAATAGACTTAAGATGAGCAAGCTTACTAAGATATGTATATTTTACAGTGTTTGGATATTTTAGAGATTAAAGACATTGTGCTTGTCAATGAGTTCTATCTCTGTCTGAACATTCAGCATTCACTTTGTTTCTTTTTTTATTAACTTACATCAGTGGTTACATAACTGCGTTTAGCTATTCCAAAAAAATGTACATGGAAAAGCTTGTAGCTTGTACCGAATCTTGAATTATTGCTTCCACTGTTGAAGGTGCTGACTTTGAGAATTTGATACTAACTCCAGATGGTTGCTGGCACTGGTGTATCATCACACATCACTGGCCACACACACACACACACACACACACGCATACTCTTGATTGGATCTCCTTACACCCTGGCAGGTGGTTGTATTTAATATTGATTGCTAACATGCAGCTGTGAGCAGGGTTAGTCTGATGCACTGCATCTGCCAGTGTGGAAGTTTCCATGGCCATTCAGAAAATGGATATTTGTGGAGCCATTCGGTTTCCTTTTGCTCCAGTTTAGTTCCCTGCTGAAATAAATGTTTTGATGTTCTGTGTACTTGTATGTTTCGATCCTAATCTTCTTACATTCAGGTTCTATTAAGAGTTCAGTCACACTACATGACATAAACTGGGTTAGTTATGAATTAGAATGCATGGAAAATAACATAACAGCCATAATTTTGACCACAAAACATGCATATTCAAGTTATTGTTTCCCATATGTATTTAAGAGTGTTCTCACAAATGCACATTGCCAATATGTGGTTTAATAAATCCATTGTCACTGTGCTTGATTGGCCAGCAAACTCACCTGACCTAAACCTCACAGAGTATTTATGAACTATTGTCAAGAGGAAGATGAGACACCAGACCCAACAATGCAGACAAGCTGAAGGCCGCTATCAAAGCAACCTGGGCTACCATACCATCTCAGCAGTGCCACATGCTGATTTCCACCATACCACGCTGTATTGATACAGTAAGTCCCAACCAAGTATTGAGTGCGTATAATGCAGCCGTGTGATGGTGGTTAGGGATCTGGTATTGTGACCAGAAGGTTGCTGGTTCGATCCCCGGGCAGGTCATGACTGTAGAGCCGTTGAGCAGAGCACCTAATCCCCAATTGCTCCTTGGGCGCTGTGGATAGGGTGCCCACCACATGTTCTCTGCATACTTTATAGCCACCTTTCACCTCAACTGAGTTAGTCCACTCAATGCAATGTTGCGTATTAGTGTCAACGTGGTGTTGCGAGTGATATGCCAATAATAATACCTGCTCTGTGTTGGTGGTTAGGGTCCAGATAATTGAAGAACACGATGAAAGGGGGCTAACAACGTATGCAGAGAACCAGATGGACTACAGTCTGTAATTATAGAACATAGAACTAGCTTGTGATCAGAAGGTTGTTGGTTCAATCCCCCTATGTACCCTTTAGCAAGGCACCACTAATGTGTGTGTTTCACTGCCCAGATGGGTTAAATGCAGAGGTCAAATTTCGTTGTGTGCAATCACATTGACAAAGTTGAATCTAATCTAATCTGAACTTAAAATAAACCACAGTTTGCCATTTTTACACTTACAGGTAACTTCCTACCTTACAAGACACATGTGCTGGTGCATTATAGCATAGTTACAGAATTCAACTCTTTTCAATGTGCAGTTAATCTCAGTCATCCACTAGCCTTTGATCTGTGCTCAGTTCATCACTGATGGTTGATGGTTATGGCTGATGTATTGTCAACCAGACAGTGACACTGATTTGTTTACCAAATCTTGTAACACCATTTGGCCTGATATACTCAGACCAGCACACTACACAATATCATGTGCTGAAAATGGTCCATCATCCAAGTAATAACTTGTCAGTGGTAGCCAGGCTGTGGTTGTCTCTTTAAATGAATGGATGGGGTAGTGGGTGACTGATGAATTGTGAAACAACAGATGGACTGCAGTCTAATTGTGCAAAGTGCACCTATATAGTAGAAGTACTAGAATAAATAATAAATGGGTGTCAGAATATAATTTCATTTCATTTGTACAGCTCTTATTAGTGTACCCAATGTTTACAGATACTAGTAATGCAGTCCTGCCTGAGAGAGGCAGTTTATATGGTCAGAACATCTGTTGTAATAGAATTCAATGGCAATTTGGGATTTTCAAGACCTATGGTTAAACCAGACCCTACGTTAAGTGATACGAAGTTCAAACTTTCCTGCCTATGGAATTAATTCACTGGGCTTGTTTAGTAACCTTGTAGTTTGCCTTAAGCCCATTTGATGCAAATTGGATTTGAAGAGGAGGGTTTTCCTCCAGTAATTGCTTTTGTGGTTGAATTATTACACGTTCAAGGACTGTATATTTAACAAGAAGAAAAATATCAATAATAAAAGAATGTCTTAACACTCAAAATTAAAGTTATCAGCAAGACATCGGTAACCTCAACTTGCATATTATATTACAGGTCGATTAAATGTCTAAAGGTGTCCTTAATTAGTGAATTCAGTTACTTTAAGGTGCACACTGATGATACACACAGCTTGTTTAATCCATGCACATTTATCTTATCCCCTTACTCCTGATGAGGGTTGTGGTTAGTCCTCTACCCCCTCACTGGGTTCAGGGCAGAGCATTACAGACTATTCTAGACCAGGACAGGGTGCCAATCCATTGTTGGGTGCACACACACAGACAATTCAGAGTACCCAATTCACCGGACCTCCATGTTTTTGGACCCCAGAGGAAACCCATGCACAGGAAAACTCAGATGGGGATTTGAACCCAAGACCTCAGTGCTGAGAGACGAGCATGCTAACCCAGCTTCTCTCCATAGAAAAACACTATAAAAGGGTTAAATACTTTAGTGCAGCTACATGTAAACCTAAGGCTGCCATGCATTGGTGAATTAGGCATCTGAGCTCACTAACACTCCCATGGCTGAATGCAATCAAATCCTCACAGTAATGTTATGACATCTAATGTAAAGCCTTTCGCAGAGTAGAGTCTTTGATTTTAGCAGAAAAACCAGATGAGCAACAGTGTAAAATGTCAGGACATATTGTATCTGTGGCTAGAATGGATATCAGTAACCACCAAGAATAATTTATATTCTAAGACAGAATGTTTGATGGCAGTGCTATCTTGACAGCAGAACCTCACCAGTGGTTAAATTATTGTATCAGTGGAGTTGGCGACCGGCTAAGTGTGATGTGTGGAAACATCCTATTTTTATGCAGTATAGCTTCATTTCATTTCCTCTGTGACTTTTACTGCCTTTCATGTGCTTGTCTTATTTACATGAATTATTTTCTTTTTATAAAGGATTACTCCAGTGTTTCCAATGCACGGCCAGTGTGATGTCTGTCCCTTGGGCTGGATGAATTATTGCCTGTGTTTTTCTCTGATTTCAAACTGAGACTTCCTCCATGTCAGATGAAAAAGCAATAAAACAGTTGAAGTGGAAGTGGGAGTTTGCATACCCATGGCAATCTCTTAAGTTTGAAATTTGGTCCATTTACTTGTGTAAATGAATCACTCTTATGTACTTCCTGGTCCCTGTTGTCCACAATCAAGCATGGTGAAGAAATCAACATGATATTAGGCAAATCTGGGGAAATATAAGTCATAAAAACAGTTTTGCAAAGAAAGTGATATTTTTAACATGAATTTTAAAGTAATGTCTGTGGATTATAAGTATAGCCCTTTGGGAAAATGGGACATTTTATATGAGTGTAAAGTTTTATTTTTGACTGTCTTTATGGTTACTGTGAATATATTTTGCATGTTTGGTACACGTTTTAAAAAGATTTTCTTATATAGAACCATGAACACTCAAAGAACCAAAAGCGTTCTTGGCAAGGTGAAAATGGTTCTTTGGATTGATGAGGAATGTATTTAGAACCATTTTGAAAAGCCACAAAAAGGGTTCTGCTATTGTTACGATGTCAGGTTTGTAATAATAGAGGAACCCTTTTTTGGTGCTAGAACCATTTTCAAAAAAAGTTCTGTATAGAACCATCTACAGCACATTCTTCATCAATCTGAAGAACCCTTTCACCATGCAAATACATCTTAAGGTTCTTTGTCCATTCACACTTCTAAATATTTTTTTTTTTAAACTAAAGAACCCTTGAAGAACCATAATTTTAAGAGTGCAGCAGGCTTCTGCTATTTTATGTCTAACCAGCAGGGGGTAAGGTGGGAAAGGGTGTGGCTGAAGGTAGGAGAACAAGGGCAAATAGTACCTGTTTATATGGAAATTATAATGTAAACACACTATAAGTACTTATTAGATGTGTTGGGTTGTCAAACAGGACTCTATTGGACCACTGAAAGGTAAGAGTGGACAGATGATGTAAACACTTCAGTACGAAGTGTATTATTTGATGTAGAGTAGTATAAGTAAGCGTGTGTGCTAGCTAGCATTAGCTACCAGAAATAATCAATGCAGAGTCAGCTGACCTTTGACCAAATAGTGAACCAAATGCCCTTCTATGTCTGTCATCTAGATAGAAGTCTGAGCTGCCAGGACTTCTCAGACTTCTTCTGGCCACATTGGAGTGTGACCCAAGCAAAAGTAAAGGTCAGAAACCTCTGTGAGATTGAGTAAGTTCAGTTTTGTTCCCTTGATTTGTTTCCTCAGATAACAGTTAAGCAGCCAGTGTTTTTTTTGGCTACTCCATGTTCTCAATCACCATCTCAGGCATGTAAAAAAAAGCTGTAAACATAAACCTAAAGGGATGCCCATAACTGCACATTTGAGTTAGTTGGGTTCTTAATGTTTTGCATTTGACTGGGGTACAATGTATTTTGTCATGGCATCCAAGTAACTTCAGTTCAGTTCAGTCCAGTCTATAATATAATCATATAATTTATAATTATATATAATTATATATTTAATATAATTTATAATAAAATATAATATGATTTTAAAATAAATATTTTTAAATAATAATTTACATTTGTTAATTTTCCACATAGACTTTATTACTTTTAATTTTTTAAATTTAAAATTTTATTTTTGTACTTTTTTATTTTTGTATTTTTTTATTTGTATTATTTATTTTTATTTATTTATTATATTATAATATTTAAATTATATTATATTATTTTGTTGTTTTGTTTTAGAATTATATATATATATATATATATATATATATATATATATATATATATATATATTTAGATAACACACAGTGATATATTTAGATACTCAGTAAATTTTTTTTAATGAATGGAATGGATTGTATTTAAGTTTGACAATAACCAAAGTAAAGTCAACAGAATACCACTGGTAAGTAAGTAAGTCTCCCACAGGGGATGCATCTCATGCCTGGGATGCCAAATCTGGCACAACACTGGATTATGCTTTTTGGAATTTCTTTGATGAGGTGCATTTGTGGTTGAATTAATTGAGCAAGTAGGTTTGTGTGTTGTTTCACTGACGAGTGGGATGCTGCCCACAGAATTTATTGTGCCCCACCTGGTTTTCTATTTTAGAGATGCCACTGCTAACTATGCTAGCGTACACTACAGTAGAAAGAGTTGCTGTAGACAGGGTTCCGAGGTTCACAAAAAATCATGCTTACTCTTATATCTTCTGTTAGTCTTACTTTGTTTTTAATGTGACATTTGTACATTGTGAAGCAGTTTGTTTACAATTACATTATTATTTTATCATTATATTGTTAATAATATTTAAATATTTTATTTTATTTTAATAGTAGCACCAAAAACGCACCTAGACATTTGACTTTTCACCCGCATCTGGATTTTCCCTCTAGCCCATGGTGGCAGGAAAACAGCAAACCTGGCACCCCTGGCTGTAATGGTTTCTACCACCCAAGTGTGGCTGTATAACCACACTTTCTTATGACGTAGTAGAATTATGTTTTAAACAAAAAATTAGGAAATATAGTATGAAAGTATACAAAAGCAAACTGTTGGAATCAGACACTGTAAATGGAAAGACTGTTGAGAAAAAAGATGAGAGGGAAAGATGAGAAAAAACACTTGGAAAATGGTGGAGCAGAGGTGCTTGACCTGTGGATGCATCACTTTTAGAGATGATGTTCTACCCATACTTTATACAGTCATTGATTTCAGTACTATAAGGTGCTGACAGATGTTTTATAGTGCATGCACACAGCCATATAATCTCTATAGAAATACATTGTCAATAGAATGGGCCTCACATGAATCAAGCACTGAATAAAAGCTCACCACATCTTTAATGAATTGGGATACTCATGACCTAGAACTGTTCACCGAATATCAGTATGTGAACTCACTTATATTGTTTTTACTGAATTTAACTGAATCCTCACAGCAACGTTCCAACATCTAGTATAAAGGTTTTTGAGAACAGCAGAGACTATAACTGCAGAAAAGGGAAAATATCACATTATATACATACTTTTAGAAAAAAATATTATAATTATGAATACAGTGGAACCTCGATTATTGTTTGCACTGGTTATTGTACAATTTGTTTTTTGTTTACTTTTTTCAGCAAAATTTTCTCAGTTATTCTTCATACACCCGATTTTTGTAAGCATGCCCATGTCTCACTGCTAATTCCACAAAACAAAGCTTGTGTCACTCACCCACACATTCATCATTCATTCTGGCTTTTTTCTTGTTGTTTTTATGGCTTTGTTTCTCATCGACAATGCTCAAAACAAACTAAAACATGTCACACTAAAGTGACGGCACACAACGCTACCACCTAAAAACAGCTGGGAAAAAAAATACCAGCTGAGAACCTTGAGAACAGGTGTACAAAACAAAGGCTGCTGGCTGGACCACACCGGCACTCTCTAAAACAGAGCGTAAACCTGTAAGAGTGATGTTAAATGTTCATTTATACATTTGATTAGTCTTTTGTAATTGTTCAGTTTTAGAAAGTGTCAGTTTGGTTCTGCTGACAGCCTTTATTTTGTACACCTGTTCTCAAGATTTTTAGCCGCTATTTATTTTGCACCCACTTTAGTTTGACGTGCATCACACCTAGCAGATCTTTTGTGTGTTTTTGTTTTCTTTTTGAAGCTCTTTAGCTTCTGTCTACTCTGCACTTCCAATCATAAGATATGGTCCCATGACAGTGTTCTGTATATAAAACTATAGTTATTCTATATAAAAAGTATTTTTGTTAATATTTTGGAATGTCTGGAACAACTTAATTGGATGTACATTATTTTTTATGGGGAAATATTGTATCATTACTTTTTGTTATCATCAGCCACTTTAGAACAGATTAATGACAAAAACCAAGATTCTGTTCTACCTTTGCTGGCCACTTTATTATAAACAGCTAATTTGTACAAGTAGATCATCAGTGGTCAGCCTCAAATCCTTCATTAGTGTTAACAGAACCACTCTTGGCTGAATGACTTTGGATGACTGGATGATTTCAAGCTAGCAAGGAGGAAAAATCCCTGGCCACAGGGTATGTAGTTAAAAAACATCCAGCAATGTGGAGTGACTGGGTGCATGACAGTGATGAGTGAAGGATGAAAAAAGTGCAGTGGCATGTTGAAAGCATGTAATTTTTAACTTTCTTTTCTGTCACAAAAAAAGTTAATCCTAAATCTCATCCTAAATCAGTTAACTGTTTAATTAAGCAAGGCACTACTATATATGTGTTGTACAATAAGACTAAATTAATGAGTATCTCTCCCTACACTTATTGATACGGTGTTTCTGGTGTTTTCTAGCCAGGCTCAATGTCAGTGTATCTCCAAGTCCTTCATATGCTTCATTAATATGAGTCATTCAAATGCAAGGATCAGGACTCCGGATTTCAACAATAGATTCTTAACAAGATCACAGGGGCTGGAAACTGAGACAATTAAATCAATACAATTATTCTGGTTCAGTCAATTCCGGTCAAACTCTTGCGGCTTTGCTCTTCCCGCCAGCCTGTCTTAAATGAACCTTCACATATTTCAGTGCTTCTCTAGGGTCTTCTTTTTAAAAATCAACACAAGCTTTTAACCAGCATGCCACTGCTAACTGAACTTTACTGTAAAAGGAAAGAGTTCAGCATGATGACCACAGCATATGAATGCTTTTGACTTCAGTATTAGGCTTACTAAGAATGTTCCCAGCCTGAATGTTGCTTGTCCAGTGGCATAACTGCAATATTAGTAACATAAATATTTATTTAAAAAATTTACGACACAATTTAGCTTCACTCAACACTCTGGAATTGGTGCTCCCGCTGGCGGGATGTTAACAAAACTCTGCAAAAATTCCAAAAGAAAAGCAGTGATATGAAAAACTTTGGACACCCCTGTTAATTTTCATGATTTTCCTTTATAAATCATTGGTTGTTCAGATCAGCAACTTCAGTTAAATATATCATATAGCAGACGAACACAGTGATATTTGAAAGTGAAATGAAGTTTATAGGATTTACAGAAAGTGTGCAATAATTATTTAAACAAAATTAGGCAGGTAAATACATTTGGGCACCGCAAAAGAAAAATTGCTAAATTACATGAGATTTTATCCTAGAAACAAAACTGAGCCTTCCCCCCGGAAACCATAAATGGTCTACGTTTTCAAATATATATAACTTATATCAAAATATATTTTTAGATTCTTGTGAGAGAACCCTAATTAAGCATTGACACATTTTTCACCACGAGTCAGAGCGCTGCACTTTTTTTTGCAAACTGACACAATCTGTCATTCATATGATAACGACATGGAAATTCTGGACATTCCATTGGAGGATTAGGTGCCCAGGCAAATACTCATTTTGTCACTATGAACAGAGATCGCTGCACTGAAACAATGAGCCCTCACCCAAGTGTTCCCACCTATGCCATGAATATTCAAAGTAGTGTTAGTGGCTGAGTGAAAACAGAGTGTCAGCTCACATTTGTTAAACTTTTGAAATAAAACCACACACAATTTCTAAAAACTGTAATGAGCAGTTTGTAGCCAACACCTCTGTTTATTCAGTTCTGAGCTCAAAAGTCTTGGCTAGAAATGTTTAGAGTGTGTTTTACACAATATATCAGCACATCTGAAAATAGGATTTTGGAAAGTCTAAGTTTAGAGCAGATTTAATCAAAATATAGATTTATGACACTCTTACTGTTTTGACACTGTTGTTACTGAGATTGTGCTGAACAAAAGTCTGTGTAACACTTTAGACAAAAATAATTTTAAAGGGGTGTAATTTGTAAAAAAGCCAAGCCATGTCAGACTAAATCAGATTGTCTGAAACACCCTCAGACTCCAGAGGGTTCATTTAAAAAAGAGCCTGTTCTTGGAGAAGAGCATGTACTACATGGTGACATTTTTATATGGCTCTATAATGATGACCTAATGCATATGGACACAAATGAAGCATTCAAGAGTATTTATGACCCATGTAGCATGTCTTACTCAGTCAAATTATTGGTGGGTTAATGCGCTTTGTGTGCGCAAGTGTTAGTGTTCTTTGTTCATTGTGTAGATTTTGTTGTGTATTCTCTAATTGGCTAGTTGGCTTTTATTTAGAATTTACAATCACAAGGAGTAAAAGTCCATATTTAATTTTGGGTCAGTACAAACAAATGCATCTGAACAGCTACTTTCATGGTTGCTGGTCCACAAACACTTGTTCCCGGGAAAAAACGACATGGCAATTTCAAGCTACATTTAACTGCAATGACAAAAAAAAAGAAAAAAATCTGTGGCCTTCCTGTGAGTGAAAGCTGTTTAGTGGGAGGGTTGGTTGCCTCAAAGCATGTGACCCATTGCTTCCAGGATGCAATTCCTTTTTCCCTGATTGGGTGGTGGAGAGGTGGCATATACGACAAAGACTACACCCAGACAAGCGAGACCACAGGTCATTTTAATCTGAACTGGCGCTTACAACCACTCACCCCATGCAACTGCCAGTTGTGGATAAGATTTGCATGCATTTTACAGTTGAGTAGACAATCTTGTATCACTTGCATGAGTTTTTGACATGTTTTCTCAGCATATCCCAAAGCTGAATGAGACTTTTCTTCTAACAATTTGAAAAATATCTATTTATAATTGCATCAAACAAATAGCCAGGATCACTCCCTCACTTTGCGCAGCCAAATTTGCAGCAGTGTTTGCTCCCTCTATGATGGCACAGCCACCCGCCTACATGTGTGTGTAGTTAGTCGTGTGAATTTGAAGTGTTGCTTGGCTGACACATTATGTGTCTTACATGTTGGGATCCAAACCTCCTCCACACTCCTTATATAACAGCCTTACAAAGCCTGAGTAACACACTAACTGAAAGATAGCATGTGTTATTTGAAGTAATTGTCCTCTACCAATATCAGACCAAAATCAATCTGTCTTACCCATGTAGGACTGTAATTTATTATTTTAGTCTCATATTTTAAAGTTCTTGCTACATTCTTACTACATCAGTGTCCTGGGAGGCAGCCTGGTGGTTAGGGATCTGGTCTTGTGACCCGAAGGTTGCTATTTCGATCCCTGGGCAAGTCATGAATGAAGTAGACTTGAGCAAGGCACCTAAGTCCTAACTGCTCCCTGGGTGCCATGAATAGGGCTGCCCACTGCTTTAGGCACATGTTCTCACAGCCTGGTGTGTGTTTCACTGCACAGATGGGTTAAATGTGCCGGTTAAATTAAAATTAGCACCCCTTCTCTTTTTGACTTCAATGCCAAGGGATCTTTTATCTTTCCTCAGGGAATGATAACCTCAGTTTTAAATCTTGTCTGAAAGATGATGCCATTTACATAGTTCACTGTCCTCATCACAGCAATAGGACATTGGATTTCATGCAGAACACAGGAACAGAACTCCGGCAGCCACACAAGCTTTATTTGGAGGTCTCCCATCCAAGTCTAATGAGCTCCAAACCTGCTTAGCTTCAGTGGATTTGCATGTAGGTTTCTGTGGCAGCTGGTAACAGAATAAATGGTAAAACTTCAATAAGTGTATACTTTTACCTACAGCAAAAGACTTTTGGGGGCTATAGAGAACCATTTTCAAAAAAATTCTGTATAGAACCATTTACAACACTTTCCTCATCAGTCTGAAGAACAGTTTCCCAATGGAAAGAGCCCTTTATCCATTAGAGGGGTTATTTGAGTATTCATGGTTCTATGTAGAACTATTTTCTTTATTAAAGAACTGAAGAACCATCTTTTTTAAAAGTGTACATTAATCATTAGTGTGTTTTTAAGCATTAATTTGTCATGTGTTCTGTCCTTTTGTCTGTGTCTACGTTCCCACCTTGTCCTTCCAGAAACGATACATGAGGGACTACTGTATTGATTTTTACCTAACTGCTTCTGATAGAACGATATAAAGGTTTTTGACAGGTAGAAGTATGTTAACACCAAATGAATGGAAAATGGTAAATACATATGTTTTATCAGTGAAAAGGAATAATAGTAAGTGAAGCCACAGAAACAGTGAATTTCCAAAAACACCCAAAAGTGGACTCTAGTGATGGGAATGGATTTAGTCATGAAAGTGATACAGGCTGTTAAATAAGAGAACGTGTTAGGTTCAATATGAGTTTAAGACAGGATTATAACTTCAAGGAACAGGTTAGAAGTTCATGTGGGAGTTGGCCATCATGAAGCTAATTACAAATCATGATAGACAGTGAACAGCTATGCAATGGCAGGCTAGTCATTAAAATTTCTAGAGCATCCAGGTGAGGCTTTTTCATCACAGCAGGGGAGTGAACAGCACATGCTTTCTGTTGCTGTTGGGAACCCCAAAGCTATGATTGTATTTCCATGGCCAGAATTTCAAAAACGGCATCATCGCAATGCCTGGACAGACTAAACCTTGCATCATTTATTTATTAGCTTACAATTTCAGTTGGAAGTACAAATCTCATCAACATTGGCTGTAGTCATGATGTATCTGGACTGCTGGTGGCACGTTAATATTTTATGTTCATTAGATCTGCAGGATCTGTATATTGGGATTCTTAGAGATTGAACCCTGAGTTTTTCCTCAATAAATTAATCCACTTGTAGTACAAGAATAACAACCAGAAAGAATGATTGATCATATTTACACAATGCTCCATTTTCCTCAGATTAGTTGATGTCAAGACGAGTGCAAATTTTGCTTCTTTACAAGTGGACTTGTGAGACTAACAAACAAAAGAACACTAGAACAGGGGTTCTCAACATTTCACAACTTACAATCCACTTAACCTGGGCTGTGGTTCTACCATTCAATGGAAAACATTCCATTGTTCAAAAGTAAATTTCATCAACAAGACCTGAGGATACAAGCAGTACTTGTCCATTTTCTGTTCCCTTGCATGTAAAGTCTAGTGCTAGATACTCACTAGTATATTTCCTTTGTTTTGGTTCATACATAGTTTTCTCTGGCTGTATCACTTATTTCAAGCCTCAAGATCACTGTATGACTGTGAGCTAAAAATAATAATCATGACAGAACCTTGTAAGCAGCCTCCAAGAACCCTTTTGCAAATACTTAATGTATTTTTCTTGAGGAACTCTGAACTGATGAAAAGTGTTTTCACTAGCATTAGTTGTCAGCAAGCATTGCTTGCAGCTGAGACTGGCTTATGTGCAGCATTCTATCACTGTGGGTGAACTTATTTAAAGGTCTCACCTAGACTGTTTGGGGTGGAGTCATTGGCTTTGTGCCTAAATGATGTGAGAATGTAGAGCCTCATTTTCTCAGTGCACAGAGCTGAATTTGCATATAGCCTGTAGTTCACCAAATCTTCACCCTTCACTTTTTTTCTACTACATATTCCAAATCCTCAGTGACCAATCATTCCCTGAGGTGCTGGTTACCTTCCTATCTACATTTGAGTCCAACGTTGTGCCTTAACTCCAGGATTTAAAAAAATAATTCATATTCTTCTTTCCACCTGCCATTTCTGGCTGACCTGTTACTGTTATATGTTCTTAGAGGAGCTTCTGGACTATTAGTGTCCCCTCTAGTAACCCCTTTATTACAAAGTTTTCTTGAAGCACAAGTCTGGTTTTTAGATTCTCACTGAGTATCCAAGGCACCTTTAATTATTGCTGCATATCAGATCTTCAAGATAAATGTGTAAATATGATTTTCACCATACCATTACTTTTAATTCAGGAATCTGGGGGCATCAGAAAGTGCAAAAAGTGGAAGGCCAAAGCCTATTAAAAAGCTCCTCATTATCAGAGCTTGAAGTATCGATCCTGCTCACATATTTACTCCTACTGTGAACAAGAACTAATGGCTGGTGCTGTATCAATACAGCTCAAACTGATCATTAACAGTCTCATGGATTCAGAGATATGTTAAGCCACTGACATCCTTACATGTGAGGAATATAAAGAAATATATAAAATTTTTTATTTTCTGCTTTATTTGAAATGTAAATGGCAAATACTCATATTATCATGTGTGTATTACAATGTTTTATTGCTGGTTTTTGAATTTCTCTTTACCTTCAGCTTTTCCAAGGCACTGGTTCTCCTCATTGATTACAAAATCAGGAAGCTTCAGTTTGATTATCTGGGTCAGGTGAAAAGTGAAAGTTTATTTGGTCAATTGTCCATTTGTTATTTTGCAATCCAATGTATTCTTAAAAGTCAACTACACTAAAGTTCAAAAACTTCAATATTATTGAGGTTCCACTTTCAAACATCATTCTTTTACATCCATAACATTCACGGAATAGACCACAGCTTTCTGCTCTTTGTTTTATAGAAAGAAATCATTATGCTTGAAGATCTTCTCAGGCTCATCCTTTGCTGTTAATAATTGATACAAGTAGGCAGAAGCTGTCAAACTTTTTACTTCTACTTATTGTTGCCTTACAACTAAAGCTAAGTCTTGGAAGCACAAGTATTGAGATGTGTTTTAAAAAGCACTGATTTAGTTGCATATACACTACTGGTCAAATGTTCTATAGTATCCACATTTGATCAGTTTTGTATTGACAATGATTCAGTCTCATTGCACTCTGAAAATAAAGCATAGGAGTTAAATAAGACATCATAGAATCAGTTTATAGACCAAAATGTGTCTAAACTTTGGACACAAAGTAGCACCTTTGTCAGATATAACAGCTGAACACACTCGTGACATTCTTTCTACAACAGACATCAAACATTCTTCAGACAGTTCTCCACTAATCTGCTGCAGAACGTCACATAAATGTTGGCACTTGTAGGTTTGCTTTGCTTTTCACTTCATCCCAAATCAGCTGGATGGGGTTTAAGTCCAGAGACTGTGCTCCACTCCATGTTTTCAAGCTGACCATCTTGTTGTTTTTTCTTGAGGTATTTCTGGCAGAGCTAGGACTGATGTTTTGGGTCATTTTCTTACTGTAGGATGAACTCCCGAGCAACTAGGTGCACACCTGAAACGTTCTAAAAGTTTCTAAAAATGTTCTAAAAGTTGTGACTGGTAGTGTAGTTAAACAACAACTTTGTTAAAGAAAAGCACTGCTGAGATATGTTATTATATTATAACTATAATATCTACGCTACGTAGTATCTTGTATTTCTTTGTATTAATGTTATTTATTATTAGGCCAAGTAAAAAAAAAGAATTGGTGATCATCCCCGCCCGACCCTCTAAAAAGCACCCGACCGTTTTTTTTTTTTTTTTTTTTAAA
>BRDA01032428.1:0-10910 GCA_036984385.1 Crenuchus spilurus | reverse complement strand
TCTCTCTCTCTCTCTCTTTTTCTCTCTCTCTCTCTATCTCTCTCCTCCCCCCTCTCTCTCAGTACTCAGGGCCCCCCTCTCACTCCAACATTATCTTTCCCGGAAATTGCATTTCCAGCGCAGCCAGGGCCCCATTATGAGAGCAGAGAGACATGCTGTAACCTTTTTAAAAAGCCATTAGAGCTGCACCTGCCCCTCCCCCGTTACCCAACAACCCCCCTACTCACCCCCCACCAGCCCCCGCCCTTTTTCTTTAAAACCGCTGTAATGTTGTTAGCCCTCCTCGACACTGACCATTTACCCTGCTCTCCAGCAGGCCCTTGGCCTCCAACTGCTGTTCTGAAGAGAAAAGAAGAGCAGAAGAAGAGGAGGCAGTAAAGACAATAGATGAGAAGAAAGTAGAAGGGAACAGAAGCTGAGAAGAAGAGAAGAGAAGTTGTTTTAGGGAGGAAAGGGAGAAAGAGGGATAACATTTCTCAGGGAATCAATGGAAGTAAACAGGTTTCACAAACACACACACACAGAGAGAGATCAACGAGACACAAAAACATCAATATCCCGGATGAAATCAGAGTAAACAGACTGTGGACAAGTCCTGTGTGTAGAATACTGAACACACACACACACACACACACACACACACACACACACACACACACACACAGAGAGAGAGAGAGAGAGAGAGATGTATTCAAACAGACTTTAGTTACTCTTACCTGCCTGCACGTTTCTTTCCTTCTGTCCCTCGTGTAGAATTTTGACTGATGCAAAACATCATCTTCTCATGCAATAACTTCTCACTCTGTATGTGTGTCTCTCCGTTTGTATCTGTGTATATCTGTATCTCTGTATATCTCTGTATCACTGTGTATCTCTGTATCTCTGTGGATCTTTGTGTATCTCTGTGTATCTCTGTATCTCTGTGTATCTCTGTATCACTGTGTATCTCTGTATCTCTGTGTATCTCTGTGTATCTTTGTGTATCTCTGTGTATCTCTGTGTATCTCTCTGTATCTCTCTGTATCTCTCTGTATCTCTGTATCTCTGTGTATCTCTGTATCACTGTGTATCTCTGTATCTCTGTGTATCTCTGTATATCTCTGTATCACTGTGTATCTCTGTATCTCTGTGGATCTTTGTATATCTCTGTATCACTGTGTATCTCTGTATCTCTGTGGATCTTTGTGTATCTCTGTGTATCTCTGTATCTCTGTATCACTGTGTATCTCTGTGTATCTTTGTGTATCTCTGTGTATCTCTGTATCTCTGTATCACTGTGTATCTCTGTATCTCTGTGTATCTCTGTATCACTGTGTATCTCTGTGTATCTTTGTGTATCTCTGTGTATCTCTGTGTATCTCTCTGTATCTCTGTGTATCTCTGTATCTCTGTGTATCTCTGTATCACTGTGTATCTCTGTATCTCTCTGTATCTCTGTGTATCTTTGTGTATCTCTGTGTATCTCTCTGTATCTCTGTGTATCTCTGTATCTCTGTGTATCTCTTTGTATCTCTGTGTATCTATGTATCTCTGTGTATCTCTGTATCTCTGTGTATCTCTATGTATCTCTTTGTATCTCTGTGTATCTCTGTGTATCTCTGTGTATCTCTGTATCTCTGTGTATCTATGTATCTCTCTGTATCTCTGTGTATCTGTGTATCTCTGTATCTCTGGGTATCTCTGTATCTCCGTATCTCTCTGTATCTCTGTGTATCTCTCTGTATCTCTGTGTATCTCTGTATCTCTGTGTATCTCTGTATCTCTGTGTATCTCTGTGTATCTATGTATCTCTGTGTATCTCTGTATCTCTGTGTATCTTTGTGTATCTCTTTGTATTTCTGTGTATCTCTGTGTATCTCTGTGTATCTCTCTGTATATCTGTGTATCTCTCTGTATATCTGTGTATCTCTCTGTATATCTGTGTATCTGTGTATCTCTGTATCTCTGTGTATCTTTGTATCTCTGTGTATCTCTGTATCTCTGTATCACTGTTTATCACTGTGTATATCTGTGTATCTCTGTATCACTGTGTATCTCTGTGTATCTCTGTGTATCTGTGTATCTCTGTGTATCTATGTATCTCTTTGTATATCTGTGTATATCTGTGTATTTATGTGTATCTCTGTGTATCTCTGTGTATCTCTGTGTATCTCTGTGTATCTCTTTGTATCTCTGTGTATCTGTGTATCTCTGTATCTCTGTGTATCTTTGTATCACTGTGTATCTCTGTGTATCTCTGTGTATCTCTGTATCTCTGTGTATCTCTGTATCACTGTGTATCTCTGTGTATCTCTGTATCTCTGTGTATCTCTGTGTATCTCTGTATCTCTGTGTATCTCTGTATCTCTGTGTATCTCTCTGTATCTCTGTGTATCTCTGTATCACTGTGTATCTATGTATCTCTCTGTATCTCTGTGTATCTCTGTATCTCTGTGTATCTCTGTATCTCTGTGTATCTCTGTGTATCTCTGTATCTTTGTGTATCTCTGTGTATCTCTGTGTATCTCTGTGTATCTCTGTATCTCTGGGTATCTCTGTATCTCCGTATCTCTCTGTATCTCTGTGTATCTCTGTGTATCTATGTATCTCTGTATCTCTGTGTATCTTTGTGTATCTCTTTGTATTTCTGTGTATCTCTGTGTATATCTGTGTATCTCTCTGTATATCTGTTATCTGTGTATCTCTGTATCACTGTGCATCTCTGTATCACTGTGTATCTCTGTGTATCTCTCTGTATCTCTGTGTATCTCTCTGTATATCTGTATCTCTGTATCACTGTGTATCTCTGTGTATCTCTGTGTATCTCTCTGTATCTCTGTGTATCTCTCTGTATCTCTGTGTATCTCTCTGTATCTCTCTGTATATCTGTGTATCTCTCTGTATATCTGTATCTCTGTATCTCTGTGTATCTTTGTATCTCTGTGTATCTGTGTATCTCTGTATCACTGTTTATCTCTGTGTATATCCGTGTATCTCTGTATCACTGTGTATATCTGTGTATCTCTCTGTATATCTGTATATATCTGTGTATCTCTGTATCACTGTGTATCACTGTGTATCTCTGTGTATCTCTGTGTATCTGTGTATCTCTGTGTATCTCTGTGTATCTATGTATCTCTTTGTATATCTGTGTATTTCTGTGTATCTCTGTGTATCTCTGTGTATCTCCCTGTATCTGTGTCCATCCCTCTCTCTTTCTCTCTATCTCTCATTTCCTTGATATCTCCCAGTAGAGCAAATGTTCAACAGATCAATAGCATGACATCATCATTATGATGTGTTAGGAGACAATAACACACACACACACACACACACACACACAAACACACACAGTGTTTGAGTTACAGTGATAAGAGCTGAACATAAAGGCAGGTGTGTGTGATATCATTAAGGTTGTAAACCTCTGTGGATCCACTCAGTTACAGTTTAAGACGTGTGAATCTTCACACAACAACGAGAGCAAAAACAATTTAAATTACCAAATAAGGAAGTGCTAATTAACCAAACTTATGAACTGAATTCACATGAATATTTTCTATTGTGAAATAACGCATCCTGATATCACACAAGTGATGGCCCAATACTGGACCACTTCATATGATCAACAGCACAAAGACCACCATGATTCTATCTTAATCCAAAACACCAGAACACAGCATTTAACCTGAAATGGACCATAACTCTGGGATACAACTGGCTGGTTATAGTTGTACTATTTGGGGGTTAGGTGCCTTGCTCAAGGGCACTTCAGTCATGTCCTGTCTGGGGATTGAACCAGCGACCTTCTGGTCACAAGACCAGATCCTTACCACTAGGCCATGACTGCCCCCTAATGCCATGTGGCATGAAGTTCAAGACCATGACAAACATTAAACATTACCACTGTAGTTGGGCCAGTTTGGGTTCAAAATGGAAAAGGAGTAGAAATAATTTGCATGAACGATTAATTTTGGGCCAGATGGTGCAATGACAAACCTTAAACAGCTCACAATACACTTATCATTACCATAACTGACCTGTAATTGGGCCGTATGTGGTCCAGAATTATCTGCTGTCTGGTGAAGAAGGTGAAACTCTCTCTCTCTCTCTCTCTCTTTCTCTGTATCTCTCTCTCTGTCTCTCTCTCTGTCTCTCGTTCTCTTTCTCTCTTTCTCTCTCCTTCTCTTTCTCTCTCTCTCTCGTTCTCTTTCTCTGTATCTCTCTCTCTCTGTGTCTCTCTTTCTCTCTCTCTCTCTTTATCTCTCTCTCTGTCTCTCTCTCTCTCTCTTTGTATCTCTCTCTCTTTATCTCTCTCTCTCTCTCTCTCTGTATCTCTCTCTCTCTCTCTCTCTCTCTCTCTTTGTATCTCTCTCTCTTTATCTCTCTCTCTCTCTGTATCTCTCTCTCTCTCTCTCTCTCTCTCTCTCTTGCAGGGTGTGTTGGCTGGTTTGCATCATGCTCTCACTGAGGGAGAGGTTGGCGAGCAGTTTGTCAGGCACTGACGTGAAGTGTCACCAATGTCATGTCATGTTTAGAGAGGAATTATCCCACTTCATGCAACGAGAACTCAAAGCCGTTCTGGCGTTGTGAGCTATTATGCAGGTAATATAGAAAAAAAGAGCCGTAATAAATGGCTGAGATTTGCCCTGAAGGAGAAATTACAGAAACAAAGTAGTGATGTGTTTGTCTTCGTGGATGGAATCAGCCAGCTGTGACTTTTAGGAAGGACTGAAATGCTCAAGGTTTGATTGGCATGTTGCAGTGAGGATGGGATTACCAGCATGTTCTGAAATATCATGACAAGCTGGATATTTATGTGGAGACACACTAGGAATAGTATACAGTGTTATAAATAGAGAGGTGTAGTGATACATCTAATGTACTTTCAGGTTTGATACAATATTCAGATGTATGATGTTCAAGATTTAGTTTAATTTCAATGGCACATTAATGTCTTTTTTTTTTTTTACTTACAAATATTTTATTTAAATATTATTTTCTAACATTGTTGTGTATTTGACTTATGAACATGTCAGTAGTTCCCAATACATTTAAAATATTCCTGTACATGTTGTGTAAGGTCAGTACTTTCAGCAGTCTTCATTTAGATAGTGAGTATGGGGCCGGCCCATCAGTATCTGTTTCAGCAAGTGAGCATTGAAAACACTGTACATGTGCAACACGCTTACAATAATGAGTTGCAGGGCACACTAACACTGGCCAAATGCTGGGAGCAGCCAATAAAAAATGAAAGATTTGCATACGGGAGCTTATGTGAATATTGTTTATTGTATCAGCGTTGCTATGCAGCTTGTTGCTCAAAAACATCACAGCTTTATTTACTTTATTAATGACTGGTATAGATTTAAGTTCCTTTGGTCACAAAAGCAACAGAATACCACCGCTAAGTAAGTCTCCCAACAGGGGATGCATCTCACAGCAGGGCTAACGAATTTGGCACAACACGAATTATACTTTTTGGAATGTCATTAATGAGGTGAATTTCTGGTTGACTTAATTGAGCGAGTAGGTTTGTGTGTAGTTTCACTGCCCACAGGATTTATTGTACCCCACCTGACTTTCTGTTCTAGAGCTGCCCCTGATATTGTGATATACTGTGATACTGTAAGTAAGGTGATATTTCATTATTTTAAATCTAATGTTAGTAAAATAGTCTGCAGAGCTTCATTACACTGTTTGTTTCTGTTGAACTGGAAGAGTCTAATGGCTGATAGATCACAAAACTGCCATCTAGTGGTCAGAGGTTTAAACACAACACAAAATGAACCGCCTGTAAGATACTCATTATAAATCATTCATTCATTCATTCATTATCACACCCGCTTAATCCTTATTAGGGTCGCGGTTAGTCCCCCACCCCCTCACTGGGCGCAGGGCAGGGCATTACACTATTCAACTAAGCCCAGGACAGGGCGCCAGTCCATCGCTGGGTGACACACACACACACATACACACACCTACGGACAATTTTTAGAGTATCCAATTCACCTGACCTCCATGTTTTTGGACTGTGGGAGGAAACCGGAGACCCCGGAGGAAACCCACGCAGACACGGGGAGAACATGGAAACTCCGCTCAGATGGGGAATCGAACCCAAGACCCCCATTATAAATCAATACCGTGTTTATGAGAAATAACATCACAAAATGCTCATATGTGAATTGGAGTTTTCCATAAATTAGTCTTTTTGTCTTTTATAGTGAGCTCATTAATAAATATGGAGAGATCTTCTCTGATTGGCTGGTTTACTGCTGATTGGCAGATTTATGGGTGCCAGAGAACAGAATACTTCATATGATAGATTGTATTTGGGCCAAATGAGTTCAAAGCCATGACAAACATGACTGCTGCAGTTGGGTCCGTTAAAGCAGTTAAATGTGGCTGAGATGCTAACACTGGTGCAACACAACCTGGGCCACATCCGGGCCTACATGACACACTGATTTGCTGATGTTTTATACTGACAGGCCATCTCAGACCCAATTCTGGTCCTAGTAAGTGTCAGATATAGGCCAAATCATTGCTATCAGGATGATGTTCTAGCACAGTCTGTGCCTTAAATAACCCCAGAAACAAGCCGCTGATGGGTTGTAGTGGTTAGAATCACAGTGTGTACACATCAGGCGGGAATATTAATCAGTATTCAGCTCGTTATGTATGAAAATCAAACACAATTTCTGAAAATGAGGTGCAATTCAGCCGACATTCAGCCAGATGCCAGATCACGCGCCGCTCTCGGCTCGTCTCGCGAATGCGAAATGTGCCCCGGCGAGAGTTGGAATGAATCAAAGTTTGGTTTTCTTTGATGAGCCCCCTGCTGAGGAGTCAAACAGTCGTAAGCACTAACACACCAGGTCTTGTGTTCTGCTGATTTCTTTCATTCCTGCATCTCCATAAGGACCCCCGCGACACCACCAACACCACCACCCCCACCTCTGTCTCCCTCTCTTCCTCCATTAGCAGGTGGCGGTTAGGCGGAGGACGGGGGGGTTTAGTGAACAGGATGACCATTCTCTGGGCCTTCAGAGCCGTACATATTCAAACGGCTCCTTTTGTTCAGTCCTGCTGCACGCTCAGACACCGAGTCATGCCAGGAATACAAATCACACCTCTGACAGGGCAGTTAACCTGCCGCTAAATATAGCCACCGAGAGAGAGAGAGAGAGAGAGAGAGAGATGGTACGTATGCCTGAGCAAAGGACGGAGAGGATAAAAGAGTATTATTTACGATAAACATGCTTACATTCATCACAGCTGCTGTACCAGCACCACAGCTCTGTCATTTAACATCCAGCCGAGAGAGAATCAGTCTTATTTGACCTCGCAGGCCCACGTCTGCGCCCACAGCCAAAAACAGAGCAAGTGCTCGAAATACTGCATCAGTGACGAGGAAAGAACAGGAAGCATTACAAACACAGCCAATAAGATCATCTAAAACAGATTTTTCACATATTCAAGCAATAATGCACAAGCGGGAGCTATAACGTGAGACACTGGCACGACTGCGGCGGGTGTAGACGTCAGCTCAATATCTCCCATTACAGCACCACCCTCTAGTGTGTTATTGTGATTATACTACAGTTTGTTATTACTTTTAAAAACACCGTTTTCTCAGTGTTTTCTCAGTGGTTTCTCTTTGAGCAGCAATGAGATTGGATGTAAACAAACAGGAGTTAGCTTTAGCTCGGATGTTTCTCGGTAATGTCGCGAAACCTCTTACGCTCTCAGAACTGCCTCACATGGTGCTCAGATTTGAGACGCACGTCTCAATAAGATCTCAATCATTTCTCGTTCATGACAACGCGACATCTATGATGTTTATCTCATTTTAATCTCACGTTGTTTCCGGTGGATCTGGTGGGGTTGAAGCTAAAGTCTGTATTAAGGTTCTCCAGGGTCAGTGGTCACTGTTCAGAGGACAGTCTCCATAAAGTCTCGTGAGCCATCCAAGAGCAACATCTGAGCAGTAACCTGTTTCCTGATGGGAGGATTTCCCCAAGAGTGCTGAGGTTCTGGGTTATTACCGTGAGATTGCAGATGAATGGTGGTGTTGTATTTGTCATTCGCTTGCTGTGTGTGTGTGTGTGTGTGTGTGTGTGTGTGTGGACAGTGTGAGAAACCTGTGAGAGATGAGAGAGCACTAGGACAGCAGTAAATGCAGTAGAACAGTAAAGAGAATGATAAAAGATACCATCTGAAAGATAGTCTGCTTAAGAAAGTCTATTTAATAAGACAGAAGTCTGAATGGAGACGGTGAGAGATAGAGAGGGAATGAGAAATGTGTTCATGTCACCGGGGATATGAGAAGCCTGCCAAAATGAAGGAGAGGGGGGGATGAGGGGGCAAATGAGAGCGAGAGAGAGAAAGAGAGAGAACATAAATTGCCTTTAACTCTGTAAGTCAGAGTTATTCTAGTTATAGAGCAGAGGAACCGGCTTTTAATTCCACTTCCAGCATCAGCCATGAAGAAGAAGTCTTCACCCAGATATCGTATGTACACATCCTTACACTCTATAGGGACATAAGTATTGGGACGCTTGCTCATTCATTGTTACTTCTGAAATCTAGTCTCTGCTGGCCGGGGAAGACTTTCTGTTGGACTGTGGACCATGGCTTTGAGCATGTGATTACATTCAGCCTCAGGATGTTGGCTGATCACCACCACCACCACCACCACCACCACCTCATTCCCAAGTCATCCCAAAAGTACTGGCTGGAGCAGAGAACACTGTTCCACAATGTGCTCACTTAGGTCCTCTGATTCTGATCTTCTGGGTTTCCCAAAGTTTAGACTGTCCTCTATGGGTGGCAGGTCTTTCAGTGTTTCTGCCCCTGCCCTCCCGCATGCCTTGTCTCTCTCTCTTAGATGATCTCCCTCTCTTCCTGTGTTTAAATCTAATCTAAAACCCTTTCCTCTACCGCCTTTCATTCTTTTTAAGTTGATAGTTTGATTATTCTTTTAATTGATTGTAAAGCATCTTTTGGTTTATGAAAGGCGATAAGAATAACTTATAAATAATTATTATTATTTATTATTATTATTTATTATTATTATTATTATTATTATTATTATTATTTTTTTTTTTTTTATTTATTTATTTATTTTTTTTTTTTTAATTATTTATTTATTTATTTATTTTTTTATTATTATTATTATTATTATTATTATTATTATTATTATTATTAAGACAACTATTGACGGGCCAGTTTTGTCCCAAAACACACGTGTAAATGCCATAATTGATATGCAAATGCCTTAATTGGGCCATATTTGGTCCAGAATTGGCCTGGTCACCAGAACTCAATACTGAAGATACTTCAATCAAGACTATGAAGAGTGAATGTGTCCAAACCTCACCCAGGTCTTACTGAAAGTCTCGCAGATTCACAGGTCTGTAAGAGCAAACGAGTGTTCTGACCCACACTTACTATGTTCATTGGCCCAAATACCATCTTAGAGTGATCGTCAAGACTTCGCCCAAATTTTTCAGTTGCCAACCTAATACTGGAATTAATCTTTAAAGCAGCAAAATGGGATTTTTTTCCATTTAATGGTCATTATAAGAGCTTCATAAATTGGTTAAAGACATTAGGGAACATCCGTCATGGTACACAGCAACCCCCCTCACACCCAAGTGTGGAATTAAGACCTTACAGTGAGACAGATGAACACCGGAAGAGTCAACTCTACACTGGAGTATATGCATGAAAGAGCCAAAACATGACCATCTGAGAAGTCTATAGCTCTACCTGTTCTTAGTTTTTGTTTGGGTCTGGACCTCTCCTATACATTTCTGATCATTGGTGATCAGTCCTGAACATCAGCTTGGAGGAATCCATCAACTGCTTCACGACATTTCTATTAGATTAAGATCAGGAATTTGGCTCCAAAACATTAACTTTGTTCTTCTTTAAACATTCTTCAGTAGATCCTCTGGTGTGTTTTGGGTCGTTGTCTTACTGTGTGACTCACATTGTCTTCAGATTCAGCTCACAGACAGATGATACTTTCCTTTAGGATGTGATGCTATAATTCAGAATTCATTGGTCAAGTCCTTCTGGTGCAGATACAGGGAAACAAATCCAAACCTGATACTACCACCACCATGGTTCAAGGATGAGGTTTTTATGCTGGAATGCCATGTTTCCTCCAAACATAACACTTCTCATTGAAACAAAAACATTTATTTTGGTCTCATTTGTCCACAAAACATTCTCCATGTGATCAGATGGGCAGTAATGTTCTTTTTGGAAACCAGTGGCTTTCTCCTTACAACCCTGCCATGCACACCAGTGTTGTTCAGTGTTCTCCTGATGGGGTCCTCCCAGCTAACACAAGAACGTTGCAAGAACATTGCGAGAAAGTTCCATTTAGGTTATGTGAACGTTATGGTGTGGAGTTCTTGCTTGGTTATCAGAACATTAGGTGTGAACATTATGCTAGAACGTTCTTTAAACATTCCCTTAATGTTGTTATTATTATACATCCGGTCAGGTGACAAACAGGGAACATTTGTTCATCGTTAGGCTAACGTTAGGTTGGCACGTCTAGGTTTGTTCACACTTTAGTCAAAACCTTCAAAGAACGTTCCAGGAACATCGTCATTTAACAGAACCATGCAAGAACGATACCAAAACGTTCTGTATTACATGGGTGTAAACTAACGTTCTGGTATCGTTCTTGCATGGTTCTGTTAAATGACAACGTTCCTGGAACGTTCTTTGAAGGTTTTGACTAAAGTGTGAACAAACCTAGATGTGCCAACCTAACGTTTGCCTAACGATGAACAAATGTTCCCTGTTTGTCACCTGACCGGGTGTATAATAATAACAACATTAAGGGAATGTTTAAAGAACGTTCTAGCATAATGTTCACACCTAACGTTCTGATAACCAAGCAAGAACTCCAC
>BRDA01032424.1:5106-21835 GCA_036984385.1 Crenuchus spilurus | reverse complement strand
AGTAACGGACCGCTTTTAATGACCAGTAACGTCAACGGCGTTGTAACGACAGGAAAAGTAATGAATTATTTTATCCCGTTACTGACAAAATGACGTCGTTACATAACGCCGTTATTTTTAACGCCGTTATTCGCAACACTGGTGATGTCTGCTAAGCCTTTCCATTCATCTCATGCGTAGCTAGTGAGACGAGACACATTTGGAGTCGACATTTTGCTTCCTTACTTTAGTACTGGAGTTGGAAGATTACTAGCAAACACTAGAACTCAATAGTCACCTAAGTAATTGCTCCATATTTGCTCACCTTTACTATAATTGATTCTAGTGCTTTCTGCTCTAAGATGACATATTCAGCTTTCAGCTACACTGGTAGTAGCTGGTATTTTCACAGGTACACTGCATCCTAAACCCAGTGGTGGACAGTAGTAGAGTACATTTACTTGAGTACTGTACTTAAGTACATTTTTTGAGTATTTTTACTTATAACTTTCACTCCACTAAATTTTAAAGACAAATATTGTACTTTCGAGTCCACTACCTTTCTAAGAAGCTTGCTGTTACTCATTCCTTTTGGATCAGCATTGGGGTTGAGCCGGAGACTCGTTTCAGACAAGTATCCGGTACGGTTAAAGCATTGTTGAAGAGTAAAGAGCAAGATAGAGTATAACTTGTCAATATCCGTGCACGTGCTGAAAATCCTCATTGTGTAACTGACTGTCTTCCCGATCTGTGATTGGCCAGTCACACAGAGCGCCCACCCCTCCCTACACAGAAACTGCAACCAGAGTTCTCTGACTGCAGCCACTATCACACACACACACACACACAGACAGTAACACACACACAGATGGTGACTGACTGATCTCTCTGCGCTTGGCTTCACTCTCACTGCTTTGTTCAGTACTCCTTAGGTTTTCTTCAGCTCTCCTCTATTTCGGTATGTATTTAAAGTTACTTGGTGAACTGGTTTCGTAACATATGCAGTGCATTTGACAAGACAGACCTGAAAACGGCTCGTGTTGCATCAGTCACTGCCTCCACTCCGGTCGTTTTTTTTTTTTTACCGTCTGCTTTCTCTTAGTTTGGCTGGTGATATAAAGTCAGTTGGAAAACTTTGCTTGTAATGAACGTGTTGCTTTTGAGAAAAGTACAGTGAACAAGGCTGACATACAGTATAAACAATACATATAGCAACTTCTGATCAATCCCTATCAATTTCAGACTTAAAATAATGTACAGATTTAAGCCCCACCCACTTCCTGTTAAACCACACCCAATTCTGGATTAGGCCCCACCCATTCCGAGTACAGATAAGGATACAGATAATTTAGATGGTTGCACAGATACAGATACAGACAGTGGTGTACTCGCTCATCCCTACTGAAGTAAAAGCACTCAAAACAATACAGCAGTGTACTGATATTAGAAAATATCATTTGCACTTTTGAATACTTGAGTATTTTTAAATGCATGTACTTTTGGATACTTAAGTATTCTCAAAAGTAAGTACTTCAGTACTTGAGTAAACTTTTGACTGAGCAACTTTTACTTGTAGTTGAGTAAATTTTGACCACGAGTATCAATACTTTTACTTAAGTACTAGAGTTTAGTACTTCGTCCACCACTGCCTAAACCACATCCTCTAGTCTGTGAGACCTTCAGTAAGATCTGGATGAGGTTTGAGTGGGTTCAGATGTATTTTTTCAGGAACAACTGGGCCATTTAGGTGACTTTGGAGTTGTACAATTTGATAGTAATTCTACAGCTCAAGTTATAAAGAAGCAGGATTTGGACTCCCAACATGTCTTGACTGACTGATTACATCTAAGATAAGTGGGAAATTGTATAAATATGATTTCTGGGTGAACAGTGTGAAGTCTGCTGAAGTTAGGTTATGCTCTTCAAACCACACCATAAATGCAGTAATATTGTTATAAGAAGACTTGGTTTGGGATGAGACTAAGTGTGTTTTCACATCCAAAAGTCCAGACCAAGGTTCATCTTTTTGTCGCATGGTATACATTTGACAAGGCCACTACAGAGCACCTACATCCCGGCTTCATCACATATGTGGACATTTCTCTATACTTGACACTAGGGGTGAAACGATTACTCGAGTAATTCGAGTTACTCGATTACAAAAAATGATCGAGTAATTTTCTGTGCCTCGCGTAATCGTTTATTTACTTTTAAAACTCAGCGCACGGTATTTCGCACAGACGACTTTTAATGTGGCACACCATGCTTACGTCACCCACGCACAGGAAGGAGGAGGTGTGGAGATTTTTAGTTGAGAAGCGGGAATATGGAAGCGACGAGGGAAAAGAGTGACAACGTGTGAGAAGAAAACGGCAATAGGAAAATAACGCAGCGCGCTATCCAACACTGGCAGAACTGGCAAAGTCTCTGCTGTGTATTTCAGCTACATCCACACCATCAGAGCGCCTGTTTTCAGCAACAGGAAACATTGCATCAAAGCGCAAGGCAAGCCTCAGTTCTGAGCATGTTGACATGCTCACTTTCCTCAATTGTTATATGTTGTATTGATATTGTTTGTAAGAATAATGTTCAGTATATGTTGGCTTTGTAAAAAAGAAAATATTTCATTCAACATGTAGAAAACCTAGAAGTGGATGTTGTTATATCTCAGACTTAATTGTTTAATATTCTTAATTCTTGCACTGAGTTTTGTCACACAGACTTGAAATTCAAAGTAGAATATATAAAAAGGCAACGTTTACTGTATTGTGCCTTAATTTATGTTTGCTTTTTACGTTTAATGTGATTTCTAAAAATGTATTTCTCTTCTGTTTTGATTTTGAAAAAAGCAAGAGTTTTAAACTTGAACCTGAAATGGAGGCTGTTATTGTATTTTAAGCAATAAAATGTTTAATTAAAAAGCTTTAAAGTTATTTTATGTGTATTTCTATTACTTTTAAAATAAGCTTAAGTGGTTATTGCAGAACCTGATTTCTTTCATTTATTTTTTTTTTGATTACTCGATTAATCACAAGAATAATCGATTACTAAAATAATCGTTAGCTGCAG
The DNA here is from genome assembly GCA_036984385.1 of Crenuchus spilurus. Taxonomy (NCBI): domain Eukaryota; kingdom Metazoa; phylum Chordata; class Actinopteri; order Characiformes; family Crenuchidae; genus Crenuchus; species Crenuchus spilurus. Next base: position 18,787 of record BRDA01032424.1, on the reverse strand, counting down.
CCCTACTTGACACGCAAGAAAAATGATTATTGAAGCAACACTGTTCCCAGTTCTAGACTATGGTGATGTGATATCCAGACACACATCAGATACTATTCTTAAAAACGTAGACTCTGTATATCACTCTGCACTGAGATTCATCACAGGTGATCCTACAGCACACATCACTGTTTACTGTATGAAAAAGTTGTGTAGAGTAGCTGTACGTAGAGAAACACACTGGTTTATTTTGATCTGTAATGTTCTCACTGGTCATATGCTTCTGTAGATCAGAGCAATGCTTAAGAAATTAACACAAATTACAGGACTCGTTCCAGTGATTGGATCACCCTACAGGTGCAGAGAGAACTCACTACAGAAAAACTCTAAAGCTCTGCTCACTGGAGTCACTTCATCATTTTAAACTCTTAATCTCTAACCACCTCCACTCAGCCTGCCACTGTTTTATTTGATTTCTTATTTGATTTTTTATTATTTTATTTTCTTATTTATTTTATTCAGGTCTGTTTCAGTTATTCTTTTACTTTTATTTTAAACTAATTCCTTATATTTATTCTTATCACTTCATTTATTCCTGAATGACGTTTTGTTTTATGTTTTTATTATATTATTGATTTCTTCAGTATCTATATTTGTGTGGTTTGACTGCTAATAATTTTTACTGTTTTACTTTGTTTGTTTAAAAGGATGTCTGTTTTTAGATCAAATTACCATCCTTTTTTACTTTGCCTTTTTATCTTGTCTATAATTACATAGATTTGTCTTTTCATTTTATGTATTACCTCAGCTACACTGTAAATTGGGAGCACTCTCAATGTGCCCCAAGTATAAATAAAGGTGATTGACTGACTGATTGATTGATTGACTGGTTGGTTGAATGACATGCATCTGACATTGACATGTTGTTAATTCGGCTGGTAGCTTTTCCCAGACAAAATAAATAAATAAATTATAATTATAAAATAAATAAATTAAATAAATAAAAAATAAATAAATTAATTATTAATTTATTTAATTAATTATTAATTAATTTAATTATAAATTAATTATTAATTAATTTCATGACAATTTATTTTTATTTATTGTTAATATTATGACATTTTGTAATAGCAGCACCAACTTCATGCACAGTCCCAGCCAATAAAATAAACATGCAGCAACATTTTTAAAAGGTTCCAAGAATGTTTTCTTGTAACATTTCCAGTTAGACAAATATGCTATATGCAGGGGCAGCCATGGACTAGTGGTAAGGATCTGGTCTTGTGACCAGAAGGTCGCTGGTTCGATCCCCAGACAGGACATGACTGAAGTGCCTTGAGCAAGGCACCTAACCTCCTAACTGCTCCTCGGGCGCCAGTGGATAAGGGCTGCCCACCGCTTCGGGCACAAATTCTCACAGACTAGTGTGTTCACTTAGAAGAGCTGGTGAGTCGCACTGAGAAGGCTGCAAAGGAATATAACATGCAGATCAGTGCAGCTAAAACAAACGTGATGACGAACACTGAAGATATACTGAAGATCACAGTCAAAGGAAGACTTCTGGAGAAAGTAGACTCTTTCATGTATTTGGGATGCAGAGTAACAAAAGCTGCAGACTGTGCCAGTGAAGTGAAGACAAGAATGGCCATGGGCATGTTGGTGATGGTCAAATTGACAAAGATGTGGAAAAGCAAGTCAATTAGCACCAACACCAAACTAAGACTGATGAAAGCCTTGGTCTGGCCAGTAGCTACATATGGATGTGAAGCCTGGACACTGAAGAAAGAGGAAGAAAGACGTATTCAGGCTTTTGAGAACAAGTGCATCAGGAAGTTGCTGAAGGTCTCATGGATGAAGATGATGACCACTGAGCAAGTATATGAGATGGTAGAACTCAAAAGGAGTTACTGATGCACATTAAATCACACAAGTTACGTTACTTCGGTCATGTGATGAGGCAGCACATGAGAGCATTGAAGGAAGTGTTATGACTGGACTTGTGGAAGGAGTCCGAAGACGTGGAAGACCAAGAATAACCTGGATGGATAACATCAAGACATGGACTGGATTATCAGCTGCTAGCCTGCTACAAGCAACCAGAGACAGATGGCATTTTAGAGAAGTGACTCGTCTGTGCAGCCTACCATCGCAAAGTGATGATGGCGTGTGACATGACATGAGTGTGTTCACTAGTGTGTGTGTGTGTCTTTCACTGCACAAATGGGTTAAATGCGGAGATCAAATTCCGTTGTGTGAAAAATCACATTGGCTAAATTGGTTGATCTTAATCTTAAATCTTAATGCTATGGCAACATGAGATACTATACAGAGGAAACATGAGAATTTTTTTTTCCTTAATAGAAACATCTGAGAAGATCTGAGCATTTGTGTCTCCATCTGATCTCACTGTTGTTTAAGAGAACACAATGAGATATTAAGGAGATTTCCTTTTGGATTATTCATTGCTGTGGGTTAGCATGTATGTGCATATGTCCCATTTAAACCTTTAGCTTTGATCTCTCACCTCCAGTTTCCTCTGCTCCATTCAGCTCCATTCATCTGCATGGCACGAGATACTACACAGACAGTTAGTCACAGGCTGACTCACGCTTCCTCACTCTCTCTAAAGTAACAGCAGATAAATGTCTTGCCTTTTCACATCCATTAGTAGATTAAGAGTAATCTAAAGATGTGACATCCCACACTGACCAGGAAGAATGCTGACGAATATAATGGTTGCAAAATTGATGCGGCTGCTGGTCTCAAAAAAACAAAAAAAACATCAAGCAGAAATGGCTACATATGGTCAATCTAATGGTATACCCAAATATGAAGAATACTCTTTTCTGCTTGGCTGGCATATATCAGTTTAATCTGTATCTGTAACAAGAATACTGGTGGAGTAGATTCAGATAAAAAGGCTAATCACTGTAATTTCTCAATACTCTGGAAGCTTTGAATGATGATGACAGCAACCAAGTCAATGAAACTAGCCCAAAGTTATCTTTGTCCAAAATAAAGTGCACTTACATTTACAGCTTTTAGCTGTTTGTACATGAATGTCGGGTTAGGAGTCTAGCCCAAGGACTCCTTTTGATATACAGTAGTTTGCTGTACTCCCCATGGCTGTGGATTAAATCTCTAGACTAAAAATTGGCCTTAACAGACTAAAAGCAGACCACTGCTGTTCATATAAACTGATTCAGTCTGCAGACTACTTATCTGATTTATCTTTAGGTGTGAAGTCCAGGCTATCTACATTTCCTTAATCTGTGGTTATCTAAACAGGGCTTTGCCACAGCACTATTAGCAACCTCTGTATGAATCAAATTATCTTATATGGAGTGAGATAGTCCAGGCTCTCTGAATGACAATTCTGAGCTCATAAACTAGACTGCTGACTAACTGGTAAAGAGGTCTGCTGTCCTCCTCCTGACCCCTCTTTACCAATTCTTGTATTTGCTCTTTGATGTCTCAGAAGACTTGATGGAGATTCTTCTAAAATTCCTTGGCATCAAAAAGGAGGCATGAGATCCTTTTGGTCCAAAGTACATTATATATATAATCAGTCAAAGGTTTGGACACCTTCTGGAGATTCAGTGATTTTTCATGATTTAAAAATGTTCTGCATTGTAGATTAATACTAAAGTCATCTAAACTATGAAGAAATACACATGTAATTATTTAGTAAACGAAACAGTGTTAAACAAACCAGAATATGTTTATATTTTACATTCTTCACAGTATTTTACATTCATCTCTTGCGTAGATGCAGATTTCTTGGCATTTTCTCAGTCAGCTTTATGAGGTAGTCACCTGGAATGGCTTTCAGTCAGTGTGGGCTGTCGGGGCCTGTAAGGCCTTCTCTGCTGGCCTAAGAAATATCTGAATCACAAACTGATGTTAATTATATTTTGTCCATGAATACTTATTAAATAATTCCAAATGGTCTGTCCACTTCCTTTTATAGCTTTTTTGATGGTTGTGCTGTTTCCAGACATGTAATTTCATATTAAAGCATTTAGCCAATCACATTTCAGCCATCATTTGTTGCAAGGCAGGGTCAAAGTCAAAGATGTCTGCCCGAGGCCTTCACAATTCATTCTGCAGGCTCTATTAACACAAAATAAATGTTGATGAAACTGTTGTTTCAATCAATCAGATTTTTAGTTGGTGTCACCTGGGTCCTCTAGCAGGCTTATGGCACATCACCGTATTCAGACTCATTGATTGGATAGTCTAGCTTGGTTAGCATTAGCTTTGATGTCAATAGGAAAGGACTTCTTGATGGAACTGAAGCGCATGGATATTCTGAATTGCACTGTTTTTGAGGAAAGAGAGGAGGATGGATTTTGTTTACAAATAATCAGATTTTTTGGTGAGTAAAATGTTGCTGTTTTTTAAAATAATATTGCATGTTTATGAGGTTATTATTGATGTTTTTGATGGGAAGACCCAGGACACGTTGGAGAGACTATGTCTCTCGACTGGCCTGGGAAAGTCTCGGTGTTCCACCCGAGGAGCTGGCTGAGGTGTCTGGGGAGAGGGAGGTTTGGGTTTCCCTTCTCAGACTGCTACCTCCGCGACCCGGCCCCGGATCAAGCGGTTGATAATGGATGGATGGATGAATATTGATGTTTTTATGTGTGTTGCGGCGATAGTTGCAGTAGGAGACTTGTTCACCCCTGGTTTGTTTATTCAATAGAGGTGTTTGTTAAGGCTACAGGAGTTATCTGTCTGTGATGCAATGGCTTTTTATACTGTATTTCTGAATATTAAATGTTTTTTATAACCATAAATTAGTTTCTAAGGGGTAGATTGATTTAGAAAGAGCCCAGTCTTGGTCTTGTCAAGAATTCATGACTTGCATTTCTTGCCTCTTAATGTGTTTGAGACATCAGTTGTGTGTCTACTTTGAAGAATCTAAAATGTAAAACATGTTTTTGTTTGTTTAACACTTAAGTTTACTACATGATTCATTATGTGTTCCTTCATAGTCTGAATGTATTAATTTACAATGTAGAAAAAAAGAAAAACATTGAATGAGAACTTTTGACTGGTAGTGTATGTAAAGGATTCCAGGTGAAGATGAGTGAGACCTCCTGCTGGAGCTCTGCAACTGGAATTATATTACTGTTAAGAGATCTTTGGAAGTGTAAGCTGAAAGAGAAGAAGGTAATGAAAAAAGTGATAAAGGGTTTTCTGCTCTGAAAGCAGAGAACGTTTGACCCCTGCTGTCAACACATCTCTAATGCTGTGTTTTCTTAAGCCTCTGGATTGTGTAATATACAGAATTACAGCAGCTTCCACTTACCACAGCCATGGTCTTATCACTCTCCACTGTGTTTCTCCAAACAGCCCTTCTGAACACATCTGACTGAGCTGAGTGGGTATAAACTCATCCTCCTGAACTAACGAGCAACAAAATCACAAAAATGCCTGCAATTTACTTGATCCAATTTGGAATGACCTGACATGTCAAAGAGTATTAAATTAAGGCCATGTGGTTAATTAGCAGGGCTAAAGGGCTGTGATTAATTATGCTGTTAACAAGAGCATAAACAAGTTTACAGTGAATGAATACAGCAGGTGGATCAGGAGCAGGACACTGACATGTAGAGACAGCCACCCAAACAAACCTGACCTAATTTGGGCACTATACTGTTGGGTGATGTTTCTTTCAGCATGAATAAGAGAAAGTTTGAACTCAAAAGGTGAAAAGATGACATTGAGTCAATGTTTAAACTGAAAAAGATATAAAAGTTTATTTGTGTTGGTTCAGCTCTTGTTCTGCTTTACTGTTGATCTCTTCTCTAACTTTGGAGCTTTAGTATTTTTTTTTAGACCACAAGGATCCAAAACAAGAAGAACAGAGTCGTAGTACCTACACTTCCCATGTTGATATATGCTGGACTCAGCTCTGTTGCAGTTGTAGAAGCACTTATGTAGCTTTTTAAGAGTAGAACATCATTACTCACTGAAATCCTTCATTAATTATGCATGATACTGCAACTGTAAACAGGTAATTTATAACAAAACAATGGTCCAAACACTGGTTGCCAGCAGGATTGCTCTTAGAAATGCCAAAGGGGAAAATCTTCCAAGAAGCCTGAGTGAAAACGTTCTCCAGAAATCCCAACTGCCTCCTGCCTTGCAAAGGTTCTTATGGGAAATAAAAGCCTTGGCAGGTGCTCAGGAGGATAATGCTTTTTTAATGTCAGCTTGACAGGTTTGATTTGGGTCCTCTGGCAGGAATTGAGGGTTGAGCCTCAAGGGTTGATCCATTTTTAGGAACAAGGAGCTGAGTTTGTGTTCTGATGATTCTCTGTTTCTCTCGTGGTGTGGGTGTAGTTTTGTTGGGTGTCTAAAACACCATCTGCTACAATTATGTTCCATAACGTAAGGTTCTGAAGACAGACCCTATAGGGTTCCTAGGTTTGGACTGCTAAAAAAGGAATGATGACTCTGGATCTCAGTTATTGTATGTTTAGGATGTTTTATAAGCTTAATGTTGTAGCAGATAAGCTGTATTAAGAATAACTTTTTAGCATATTTACTAAAACTGTCACTATGTCCTGACAGTAAAACATAAGGCAGTTATAGTGATTTGCAAAAGTAATTCATGACCCTTGAACTCTTTTACATTTTGTCACCTTACAACCACAAACTTAAATGTATTTTATTTTCAACAATAGACCAACACAAAGTAGCACATAACTGTGAAGTGGAATGAAAATGGTACATGGTTTTCAAAATTTTAATCAAACAAAAATCTTAAAAGTGTGACGTGTAAAATTATTCAGCCCCCTGTACTGTTACCCCTAAACAACATCCAGTGCAATCAATTACCTTCAGAAGTCACTTAATTAGTTAATTAATAGCTGTGTGTAGTTTAGTCTCAGTATAAATACACCTGTTCTGTGAAGGCCTCAGTGGTTTGTTAGAGAACACTAGTGAACAAACAGCATCATGAAGCCCAAGGAACTCAGCAGACAGGTCAGAGATAAAGTTGTGGAGAAGTTTAAAGCAGGGTTAGGTTTTAAAAACATATCTCAAAGCTTTGAGCATCCCAAGAAGCACTGTTGAATCCATCATCCAGAAATGGAAAAAGTATTCTACAACTGCAAACCTACCAAGACACGGCCGTCCACCTAAACTGACAAATCGAGCAAGGAGAACACTGGTCAGAGAAGCAACCAAGGTCACTCTGGAGGAGATGCAGAAATCCACAGCTCAGGTGGGAGAATCTGTACACAGGACAACTATCAAGTCATGCACTCCACCACAAATCTGGCCTTTATGGAAGAGTGGCAAGAAGAAAACCATTGTTGAAAGAAAGACTTAAGAAGTGCAGTTTGCCAGAAGCCATGTAGGGGACACAGCAAACATGTGGAAGAAGGTGCTCTTTTCAGATGAGACCAAAGTTGAACTTTTTGGCCTAAATGCAAAGCGCTATGTGTGGCGATAAAGTAACACTGCTCATCACCCTGAACACACCATCCCCACTGTGAAACATGGTGGTGGCAGCATCCTGCAGAGTTGATGGGAAGATGGATGGAGCTAAATTCAGGGCAATCTTGGAAGGAAACCTAATGTAGGCTGCAAAAGACTTGAGGCTGGGAAGGAGATTCACCTTCCAGCAAAACAATGATCCTAAACATACAGCCAGAGCTACAGTGGAATGGTTTAGATCCAAGAATATTCATGTGTTAGAATGGCCAGTCAAAGTCCTGACCTAAATCCCATTGAGCATCTGTGGCAAGACAGACGCTCTCCATCCAGTGGTACTTTGTGGTCTATCACTTAAAATCTCAATAAAATACATTTAAGTTTGTGGTTGTAAGGTGACAAAATGCAAAAATGTTCAAGGGGTATGAAGTCACTGTATGTAAATATGTATTTATACATTTGTAAATAAATCACACTTCTCTGGCTCCACCAAATGTTCCTAATGCTCCACCATATTTATAACAACCAATCAAAGGCAGGAGGAGCATCTGACACTATCACTACTCATGTGTTGCTTTCCTCTCCAGGTGTTTTAGATGCACAGCTAGAGCTCAGTGGAGAGGGAGGGGGAAAGACCTGGTCCATGTGCCAGTAACAGTGGCTTTATAATAACAGCTGTGATGTTTCTCTTGCAACTCTGTTACTATAACCAGTTAGATAATGAAAAATTGATATGCAGTTTGAAAACAATGATTTAATATCAGTGCATACAGTATATCTAATCTGAATGCCATGCGGCCCGTGGCTAATGGGGATCATGATTATCATCACTAATGAGGGCCAAAGTTAGCTACCTACCTTTGTTTAGTACTAAAACAACTCCAGTGAAGCACTGAAAGGATTTTATATAGGTTCATCTTACAATTCAGATTTGTGCCACAAGAGGGCACCCTTTAGCACTACAGAAACTGAATGCTCAGGTCTATTTGTTTGAGAAGTTTCAGTAAAGAATTGAAACAAAAAATCAACACTTATCTATCAATCCATTCATCCATTAATCCATCTGTCTATCCATCTATACATCATCTTCAGCTATTCCGGTTCCTTCTGGGGACAGTTAACCAAGAAAAAAGGCCCAAACCTCCCTCTCCAGGGACACCTCTTTTAGCACATATGGGTGGATTCCAAGGTGTTCCCAGGACAGCTGAGAGATATAATCTCTCCAGTGTGTCCAGGGTCTTCCTTGGGGTCTCCTCCCAGCTACACATTCCTGGAACACCTCACCAGGGAGGCATCCAGGAGTCATCCTAACCAGATTCCCAAAACCACGTCAACTGGCTCCTCTCGACATGGAGGATCAGCAGCTCTACTCAAGAGTCTTTCCCAGATGTCTCAACACCTCACCCATCTCTAAGGGAGAGCCCAGACACCCTGCAGAGGAAACTCAATTCAACCATTTGCATCCACAAGCTCATTCTCAGTCACTACCCAAAACTCATTACCAGGTGAGGGTTGGAATGTAGGCTGACCGGTAAACCAAAAGCGTTGCCTTCTGGTTCAGCTCTCACTTTACCAACAGACTGGTACAGAGCCCACATCACATCACATCACATCAGAGCCCACATACAGATGCCACACCAATCCAACTCTCAATCTTTCGCCCCTTCATACCCTGACTCGTGAACAAGACCCCAAGATACTTAAACTCCTCCACTTGAGGCAGAGACATTCTCAGAACCCGGAGAGGGCATTCCACCTTGTTCTGGCTGGTCTCGGAGATTTTGCTGATTTTCATTGTGGCCTCTTCACACTAGGCTGCAAGTGAGAGCTGGAGGTCCTGGTTTGATGAAACCAGATGATGACATTATCTGCAAAAAGTAGATATGGAATCCTGAGGTCACCAAATTGGACACCTTCCACCATTTGGCTATGCCGAGACATTTTGTCCATAAAATTCTGAACAGAATCAGTGACAGAGAACAGCCCTAGTGGCATCCAACCTCAACTGGAAACCAGTCTGACTTACTGCTGGCAATGCAGACCAAGCTTCTGCTTCATTTGTACAGGAACTGGATATCCCTTAGCAAAGACTCCAGTACCCCATACTCCTGGAGCACCCATCAGGATACCCCAAATGAATGCCTTTCCCAAACACATGTAGATTGTTTAAGCAAACTCCCAAGCACCCTATATGATCTTAGCAAGGGTAAAGAGCTGGTCCAGTATCCACAACCAGGACGGAAACCACATTGAAATCAATATTTATTGTAACTGAAGATATGACATACTTATTTGAAGCAAAATCTGTAATTGGCAGCTCAAAAAAGTCAGAAAAGAACAACCTGGATAGAAACCTGTCATATGACTCCTATGAGGAGATGCGGGAGGTTCCGGTGGGTTCAGACTATTTATGAATCTCATACAGTCTGACATCACAGCACAGTGTAAACCCGGTTATAGTTTCATTCATCTTATCAGTGTTGGCAGACTGCTGCATCATTCTGAATTGTTTCCCACCATGTTTCCCTGCCTCGTGCCATAACTCTGCTTAGACCAGAAAGCTGTGTGCTAATTAAAATGACAAATAAGCTCTCTGAGCCACATAATTGGACAGAAAAACAACACAATCTGAAACAAGAGAAAACAGATGGTGGAGGAATGGTTGAAACAATGAGAAACAAAACTAAAGATCTGTATTGGCAGATCATTTTGCATGTTTAAAGCATTTATTCATCAATACAGTGAGATGATATTACTTCAAACATTGCTACAAGTGCAAAAATGTTGAATTATGAGTTAAATATGGCATATTTAGTCTAAACCTTTGCAGTCATGGTATATTTGGGCCATTTTTGAATACCTTAGATTTTGCCTTTATATACCACATTAAAAATGACCATCATTCCAATGTTTGGTATCTTCATCACCTACATGACCCTTATTAGTTAGGTTAAGTAAAGAAAACATTCAAGACAGAACTTTGGACGGAAGTTGACTGTGATGCTCTGATGTCCTGAAGCAGTCACATGATCTGGTTGATTTTTTTGTGAATGTGGTAGAAGTGGATTTAAACAGAACTGATCTAAATAACACAATCTACATGTCCAGACCTCATCAAAGAAAGTCAAAACTGTGTTCATGACCTTCACATCCAAACTGATTAATAGAGTGAGAACATGATACATCAAGACAGAGCAATGAGACTTCCAGTCTTCAACAAACCAGGCTTCATGCTGTCTGAATGTAACTTATCCCAGCATTAGTCACATCTCTATGTGCCTAGAAACCTGCTCTGCTGTAGATACAAGCATACCAAAATCAACCCCACCATCTTTCACATGGCCTTAAATCAAGCATTCATCAGTCAAGTCATACTTGGTCCCATTACACTGTATTCTATTTAGAAACACTTATGAACACTATGCTAAGTGGTGGGGTCATTACATGCTACATTGACCTATGTTGGACGCTGAGGTGGTACATTATCTTCTGAGGTTCCCTGGTGTCATATTCCAGCAGGACAATGCTCCACCATACTGTATCTGGCCCAATGGGAGATCAATGATGGCCCTGATTGACTGAGCACATCTGGGACACAGTCACATGAGGACCAACAGTGGCTACCATAATGAACTTTGGGGCGGTATAGAGGCTGCATGGCATCACAACCCACAATCCACATCTACTTCCTCTTGGTAGGCCATGTTCTACACATGATACTGATTGTTGTGTATTTATAAGACAGACTGAGCTGCTTTTATCATGTATGACTTCTATCGTAAACAGTATTACACTGATATCTCAAAGGCCAACCAAATGTAGAGCTTTCCCCAAGCTCTGATCACAGTTCAGTCATTGTTGAGAAATTTTGGCTCTTTCTCACTACATCTCATGAGTCTTAGGGATGTTCCCAGAGTTTGAGTATTTCTAATTGACCGACTCCGACTTCCACTGTGCAGAAATCCATCTAAGCCCTAAAGCACACATGCTTAGCACGTACTTTTCCCATAATATTGTCTTTATTCAGCTCTACTTATTGACAGCAGACTGTACAGAAAAACAAAACCAATCAAAAGTTCTTTTCCACACCAGCCCAAAACTAAAGGCAGAGCCAAAGCCGAATGGCTTGTAGCTTTTGATGGAAAGCTTGGCTCAACTCAAACCTCGTCCAGATCTTAATGAAGGTTTCACAGACTAATCACAAGAATTCCAGAGAGTTCAGGAAGCTTTTATTTGTCATTTCAACTATATAGAGTACAGTACATTTTGAAATGAAACAAAGCTCCTCCAGAACCAGGTGCAACAGAACACCAGTACAACAAAAAACTCCAATAAACATACACTAAAAAAACAAACCCTAATAAATACAAAATATACAAACCGAGGCTTGTCTGTCTAGATTAAGACACATAACATGACGGACAAATGTGATGTTGGTCAGTATGTGGTACTGAGTGATATTTATTAATTAGCTCTTATTTAGCAGCAGATTACAGTTTATTGCAGTAGTTTTATAATAATTTTAGCAGCAGTTTTATAGTACAATGTGCAAATATTGCAATAATTATGTAGGACAATACAGTGCTGTGCAAATGAGTTGGGACAGAGGCATATTTAGCACTTAGTCCCATCACTTTTTTTTCTTAATTATACTTTCAATGGTTTGGGAGTTGAAGACGCTACTTGTTGAAGTTTTCCAAGTGAGATTTATTTTATTTTATTTTATTTTATTTATTTCTAGGTTTTTGCCAATTTTTATCCCTTTTCCAATGTAGTGGTAGCCAATTAGCCCATCCCCTCCGTTAGGTCTCTTCCCATCACTTTGCAATGTCCCTGACTCTAGGAGGGTGCAGGCAAGCACAAGCCTCCTCCGTTGCGTGTGATGCAGCCACCACTTCTTTTTCTAACCACCGCTGATACACCGTCACTGGAGAGCCTAACAACGCGCTCGGAGGAAAGCACACAGGGTCCCCAGCTCCAATTAGACCAATCAGTAGACGCCTGAGCCAGCGGACATTGCAATGTGAAAGTGATAGAGAGAGTGAGAGCATCATCTACCCACCTAGAGAGAGCACTGCCAATTTTTGCTCTCTTGGGCCCCGGTTGTTGATGGCAAAGAGCATGACTGGGATTCGAACTCGCGATCCTCGGATCATAGTGGGAGTGTCTTTGCCCACTGAGCCAGATTTTTGTCCATTCTAACTGTTTACAAGACTTGAGCTGTTCAACAGTCTGTAGTCACCATTATCAGATTCTTCTCTTCATAATGCACCAAGCATTTACAATATGAGACAGTCAAACACACACATAATCTGTCTATGAAGCCACACTGTTGTAATTCATGCAGAATGAGGTCTGACATTGTCCTGCTAATTTCCTTAGAAAAGACATCATCTTAACAGCAGCATGTATCCACAAAATATCAATACTTTCCTCTGTGATAATGGACTCTTTGTTGGTAACAGTGTATATAATTTTTTTTTACTTTGTAGAATCCAATGTCAGTTTTTCCAAAAACAAGATGAAATGTGGACTCGTCTGACCACAGAAAATGTTTCCACTGTATTTCGTCAACTTCGGATGACTCGCCAACATTTCTGCGCAACATTAATATATGACTTCCTCTTTGCATAATACAGCTTGAGGTGGCATGATGGCTTCCATTGTTCAGCAATAAAACACAAAATAAGAATTATGTCCACATCTTTCTGATGTACACAACAAGGTCTGAGGCACCAAAGCAAATTTTTTTTTTAAAGTCATTTCATGTAATTTTTTGTCAAGTGACACTTGTTGGTCAGACTATTCCTCAGACTGGCACAAGCACTACAACTTTCAGTTATATCCACAAAATAAACACAATATAAGTAAAAGCAAAAGTATTCTAATGAAACCTAAACTATTAACAACAAGATCACAAACAAGACTTTAATTTCTTAGATCTGTTTCTAGATGTTTCACCTGAAAAAATTGCCTCAGCAACATCACACACATCTCCTTTTAATCTCACACACTCAGATTTGCTCAGATAACACTCCTGCTTACTAAAGGCAGGAACCTCAGTATGAACGCAATCATTTCTCATCCAGTTTTGTTTACACGTCTTTTCACAGACCTGAAAACTGATCTTGACATGAAGATCACGTGTGTATTCGTAGTTTTGACCTACTCTTTACTAACGCAAGTATGACTCCAAGGACGGAAATCATTCGTCCTCACAATAGACTCGTTTAGACTCACACACTCTAATTTT
>BRDA01032421.1:5589-25928 GCA_036984385.1 Crenuchus spilurus | reverse complement strand
ATATATATATATATATATATATATATATATATATATATATATATATATATATATATAATCATGAATAGCCACATTAAAGCCAACACAATTCAAAGAGTACATGTAGTTTTCATTTTATTTCTCCTCTCTTGGTCCTCACACTGTTTTCTTGCTTTCAACAGCTTTCTTTCAGTTCATAAATGATCAAGGCATTCTTGTTTCTTCTTCATATCTTCGTCTTTTGCTTGTTATCGGCATTTCTTTCTCTGCTTGTTTACACTAAATATCAGACGAGAGGGGATTTGTTGGGATATTTTGTGAACAACCCACACCCTAACGCTGAGGGGAAAAATATAAATATTGTGTGTCTTTGTGCCAGGCCAACGTGGGCTTTTTTAACATATAATTGTATCAGAACAAAGCACCATATGTATCGTATAGCATATGCCCGTGGGTGGGAATGCAGAAATGTGACACCAAAACAATAATGTTTCCGTATAATTGAGCTATAAAGATATACACTCACCATTCACTTTATAAGAAAATCCTATACTGTACTTCAACTCAGGTGTACAGTTGACCTTCCATACTGTGCTCATGAATGCATTCTATTCTAGCATCTGTTACTAGGCAGGACAGACTTTTACAAAACTCTACAAACCAATGAGGAGTTTTAATGTGCAATGAAGATTTTGTCAAAATATGTAAAAATTGGCGTTTAGACCTGTCGAGTATCTGAATCGCAGTTTTTTAACCTGATTTTCTCATCTAATGAGTTGTTAGCCATTCGACCCACCCATTCATTAACTCTCCCTATCACTTGTAATGTCTGTGGCTCTAAGAGGGTGCAGACTAACACAGGCCTCCTCCGATGCATGTGAAGTCAAGCTCCGCCTCTTTTCCAACTGCTGCCGATACATCACCACTGGGCAGTCAACGCGCTTGGAGGAAAGTGCAGCCGGCATTACTTAGTAGTGCTGGGAAGAGAGTGCCATCTTATCCGCCCATAAACAGAGTGGACAATTTTGCTCTCTCAGGCCCAGACGCCTGATGGAAAGCACCATGAACCGAATTCAAACTCATGATCCTCAGATCATAGTGACAGCGCCTTAGCCCACTTAGCCACTCGGGGTCCTGCACTGTGTTTTTATAACTAATCACAACTAGACAGTTTGGTTGAAAATTTAAAATTTGTCCCCATACATTGTGGTATTTCAAGTGCATATAAATAAATAAATAAATAAATAAATATTAAAAATGAATGTAGATATTTTTCTCATTAGGTTAAATGGGACAGTTGGTTCAGTGTTTTGTAAATTAGCCATTAGCTGCAATTAAAATTCACACATGTGGGCAAAGCATAGTTACAGATTGTAAGTCCATCAGTTGTCATGCATTTCACTCTCTACTCCATTCAGCACTGCTCAGTTTCTGACCACAGAACTTAACTGGGCCATCTTCAGCACATTATTATTATTGTAGTATTTATGGTGCTGGCATGACAGGCACAGTTATCTTTTCTGGGAGCTTTGCATGTGTACAGTGTCACTGCTGTGCTGATTATGGTGCACAACCCAAAAACATCCAACCAAGAGTGGTTCTGAGGTTAAGATGTACCACTGATGAAGGGTTGGATGACAAGTGCAACCACACATGGGCTACAGCCTCTAACTATACACCACAAACACTTACAGTAGGTGTTTATAAGTAACCATTGAGCATATTGTTGCTTATTGTATTGTTATTCTTGTCTCTAAAAAAAAATAAATTTTTAATGTTTTAATGTAAGTGATATTGCATTTTGGGGCATATATGACCCCCACAGTGCAGACTTGGGCTTCAATCCCTGACTTGGACAATCACACACAACATTATACCAATGAGTGTCCTTGGGCAAGACTCCTAATGCTACATTTGCTTACAAATGTGGCATCATTGTAATCATAATTTGCTCTGAATAAAAATCACCTGCTAAATAGGAAATGTATCTAGAAAATCTGTAGAAGATTTAACATAAACTTATTAAAATGTAATAAATAAAACATGTTTAACTAGGGGTGTTTAACTATATTAATGTGCTGATGGTAAATGTAAATATAAAGCTTCACAGCACAACATTAACCATATGATATATACACTTAATTTTTCTGACCCTACACTGCACCAGTTTTAGAAGTTGGTGTAACACATTTCTTTTAAATTAATGCAAGAACTACATGTACACATTTCCACTTGGAAATGCATATACATGTACATTGGAACCTCAGTTTTCTTTATTAAGTTGTGTTAAAGTGTCTGATGATAACTGAAATGAAGATAACTGAAGCAATACTTCCCATAAGATATAATATAAATCCAATTAATCTGTTCCAGACACTCCAAAATATTAACAAAAATACATTTTATATAGAATAACTATAGTTTTACATACAGAACACAATGAGAAATACATACAAAAGACTAATGAAATAGATAAATGAACATCATTCTTACAGGTTTACGCTCTGTTTTAGAGTGTGCCAGTGTGGTCCAGCTTTTGTTTTTTACACCCATTCTCTAGGTTCTCAGGTGGTAGCGCTGCATGCTGTTTTAGTGTGACATGTTTTAGTTTGTTTTGAGTGTTATCATCGAGAAACAATGAGAAACAAAGCCAGAATGAATGACAAACACGTGGGTGAGTGATGAACATGTGGGAGGATGCTTTGTTTTCATGAAATTAGCAGTGATTCACGTGCACACACCAATGAAAACCGGAAGGATAAACAATAACTGGGACAAAATTTCCCCCCAATAAAGTCAATGATAACCAAATTGTACAATAACCAGGGCAAAAGATAACCGAGTTTCCACTGTATGTTATGAGCTAATAAGATATATATAAGATAACTAAAATAAATTTTAAGAATTATATTAATGTAATGACATTCATATGTATGACGCATGTTTGAGTTTTAGACTAAAAGCCAAAGCTACTGCAGGTGCTACACACTTAATGAAAGCAATAGCTGTAGTACAGGCTTCCTTCATTAGTGACAGGATATTCCGAGGACAAATAAAACACACAATAGATGATATTTTAGGGAAAGAACTTGAGCGAGAGGGATAAAAATGTGACTGTGAGTATTTCTCTTTTATTACGGTGTATCAAATATACATTTCTTCATAAGCTGCACTGTCAAACTGACAGTCCTCCTCATAAGACGTCTCTAGAAATGAATATCAAATATAACTGGTTTGTGTTTTTATGACATGGCTCATGCTTGTGCCATTGTGACATTCTGACACACTTTTCAGACTTGTTGTTGGCTGTTTGAAACAGTACTTTTGAGTCAACACTCTAGAGCTTTATCACACCTCTCATGGCAGACGTGACCTCTGTGATTTCGGCTCCTATTTAAAACTCAGAGGAAATTGAGCACATCCACAGGCAGATGACATTGTGCTGCCTGTTTGCGCACTGTGAACTGGCAGAAATGAAATTCATAAGCGAGGTAACAAACCACATTCAGATGGATTCTCACAGGGATTCCAACTCAGCTGTACTGCAAATTAATAGAATACGGAGGTACAACAGTACTGCAGCTCTTAGCTGATAAATTAGCTCCTATATGCAGGGGTTTGGATTAGAATAAAAACATGATTTCATTAGATGAAACATTGCCCTGACCTAAGTTAATGATGACTAATAAAACCATCCAGTCTTGTCAATTGTGTTAAAATTTTTCCATTTTACCAGGAAAATAGTACATGTTGATGTAATAGTATGGATTAAGCTCAGAAGGTGGATCTTCCCACATGCATACTAAATTTGTTGGTTTACTAGTGTTAATGGTTAGGTTTGATGTTTTTGCTGTCTTTACTATGAAAGTAGGTGCATTGCTAGGTCAGTTTTAGGGAAGTTGTAGCTCCGTGAATGTTCAAATTAATGTACATTAGTTGCCAATGCTGAGAATGGTACACTGCCACAATATTTCATAATCAGCCACAAATTAACCACTGTTGAACTGAAATAGGGTGGCTGTGCAGATGGGCTATAGTCCTAAATAAATTACAGTGGAACCTCGGTTATCGTTTGCCCTGGTTATCATACACTTTGTGGGGGAAATTTTGTCCCAGTTATTGTTCATCAGCCCGGTTTTCATCGGTGTGGCCATGTGACTCGCTGATAATTTCATAAAAACAAAGCATCCACCCACACATTCATCACTCACCTATGCATTCGTTGTTCATTCTGGCTTTGTTTCTTGTTGTTTCTCTGGCTTTGTTTCTCATTGATAATGCTCAAAACAAACTAAAACACGCCACACTAAAGCGATGGCACGCAGGGCTACAGCCTGTAAATGGGTGTTAAAACAAATTGCGGCCAAGAACCCAGAGAATGAGTGTACAAAACAAAAGCTGCCAGCTGGACCACACCGGCACACTCTAAAACAGAGCGTAAACCTGTAAGAGTGATGTTAAATGTTCATTTATCCATTTCATTAGTCTTTTGTATTTATTTGTCATTGTGTTCTGAATGTAAAACTATAGTTATTCTATATAAACTGTATTTTTGATAATATTTTGGAGTGTTTGGAACAGTTTAATTGAATTTACATTATTACTTATGGAAAGTATTGTTTGTTATCATTCACTTTGGTTATCGTTAGAACGGTTCCACAACGGTTCCTGAAAAAGCCCCAAAAGCACTACATTTTTCATTCAAACCACAGTAGTACATTCATTCAGAATGTTGTGCTCTCCAGGACTGGATTTAAACTGTTTTTCAGATATTGACCCATAAATAAATACACTGTATATTTGATGTACAAGCTAGGTTGATCTAACCAAGTACATGAAATAAAAAATATCAATAACGCTACATTTAAAATTTGGAGGTTACATGT
Source organism: Crenuchus spilurus (assembly GCA_036984385.1). Taxonomy (NCBI): domain Eukaryota; kingdom Metazoa; phylum Chordata; class Actinopteri; order Characiformes; family Crenuchidae; genus Crenuchus; species Crenuchus spilurus. The sequence continues at coordinate 21,063 of BRDA01032421.1, read as the reverse complement.
ATCTTTTGGGATAAACTAAGCTTGTCAATAAGTCAAGCCTAACACAGTCATTGGGCAATTCAGATTTATTTACCTATGTCACAGTGCATTGGACTTTTAAGGTTTCTGCTGCAACAGCTGTCTCTCGTGTCAATCAGCAAATACAATACCACTACATTATGTTTTGTTTCTATACCATAACATCACACAGGAGACATCACCAGCTGGCATTCCCACAGAGCTGCCTGCTGTAATGTTCATAAATGCATTCCAGCATAGTGAAGTTCTCATGAGCTGGACTGCCCTGCTGAGTGCAATAACAGTATGGTCATGTCTGCGAGGGATGAGGCCTGATTCCGTATCATTTAGGCTTATCATGGCTGAATGTGCCTTCAAAGGCCGGTGCCAGTACAAAGTGTCCTTTGAGTAGATGGATGGAGACAGCTGTTGTGGAGAAACCCTGGCTGGAGCGTAATGAGGCCTGTGGTGGAGGCCAGCTAACTGTACGCCTGATCTGGGAGCAATCTCACTGGGACTGTTTCAGCCCATATCAGGCTGTTACAAGGGTGGGAGGTTGAAGTGATGCAGAATGGATTTCCAAAGGTGTTGGATGATTGAAAAAGAGAAAGCCTTGTTGAGAAAATGGGCTATACACATAGTAACACTTTAAAATTATATTATATGGACAGACAACCATATAATAGCAGTAACACACAAATAAATTATTAAAAAATCATACATTGTGATTTCCGGATTTTTTCTTTTAGATTATGTCTCTCGCAGTGGACATGCACCTAAGATGAAAATTTCAGACCCTTCCATGATTTCTAAGTGGGAGAACTTGCAAATTTGCAGGGTGTTCAAATACTTATTTCCCTCACTGTATATTCCTGATTTACTTATGTAAATATGTGTTAAACAGGGTTAATAGACACCTGCTAGCCAATCAGAAAGGTTTATTTTACTCTAGGATATAATCTAATATATATCAAAGTGAAAGTGATGCATACAAGTCATGTACATTGCATACTGCACTTGTTTGGTATTGTAGGGATTTTGAATACTGATGTAAGTATATCCTTGAAGAAATTGATCTGTTCAATAATAATAATAATAATAATAATAATAATAATAATAATTATTATTATTATTATTATTATTATTTATTAGAAACTGCAGGAGTAACATGTGAATATTCTTAATTAAAGTTAAAATAAATTTAAAAAATCCATAATTAATTATTTTTATGAAATTTGTCATGAAAACTCAGGATGTGAGCTAGCACATCCTAGGATAATTATTTTGGAGTGACTCTTCTAAAGTCACACAGAGTTACATAGAGAAAGTCTACAATAGTTTTTTTTGTATTTATTTATATATTTATTTTTGTAAACAGATATAAATATAAATGCGTCGCTGTCTGTGCCTATTAGTATGATTGAGGCTCCACGTGACTGGAAGCGCATGTTGAGGCAAAGGCAGTGAAAGCAGTCATTAGTGGCCTGACATTTAAGGCTTACAAGGTGCAGGGGGGTAGGAAAGCCCCTCAAAAACAGAACATAGGCATTATTTAAATCACACTATGTTGCCAAAACATAGTCTTTTCCCACCCGTCAGTCTTTCTCATGCAGATTAAGTAATTGGTCTTTTGTTTTCCAGAGACCACCATTGTTGTGAGCAAACACAAGCTGAAGCATAGACGTGTTCTAGCATTTCTTACAAAGGCTGCAGGTGAAGATTTCACAAACCGTGGTTACTAAGACACACATGCAACTTTATTAACTGTTCCATTAAACAAGAATGGTTGCTTCAACTGGCATCTGATGTGGTCTGTGACTTTGGTCAGGGTAAAATATGCCCAGGTGAGGTTTTACACTCCAATTTAAATTAATTAAACAAGCCACTTGCCTATTACAGTGAGTTTATGAACATTTTGTTCTGACTGGCTGTTTACAGCTAGCACCACTCACACTGAAAAAGCATGAGTGCCTTAAAATAGGTGAGCAAATGGAGAGCTGAGGAAAAAAAATGGAGAGGAGAGAGGAAGATAATAGATGATGAATTGCATGGTATGCAAAATAAGTTAACAAAAATCGAATGGTTGGTTGAGTGGGAATAAAATATGTAATGGTGGTCGAGTATTGCTCTGACTGGGATTTATTTATGCTTTAGTTTTGTTTTTTTAAAAAACATATGTTCTTAATAAAAAGCAAAACAGTAAACTTTTGAATGTTGATGAGGTCTAAACACTGTCGTGCATATCCAGCAAAAGGCACTCAAGACAAAATATTATTGACCATTGAAATCATTTAATGTTTTTAAAGCAAATACAGGTTACTTCACTGGGTCAACACATGTGAACAATATTTTTTTTCTTTTTTCATTAATCAACCTCAGCAAACATACATTCACATGGCTGCATGTAGACTAGATCACTCTTTTGTGTTTTGTTGCAGTTATGTACAAAGTCATGATATGCGGCGGTCCCCTATGCAGAACCCATCAGCATATCAAAACTTATCTAAGTCAAGGATAAAGTAGAATTATGGCAATAAGCTATACAACATCCAGTCAGTTCAGCCAGCAGGTCTCTGCCATTTCTCAGATTGTTTTGCAGTCGAAGTTGAACTTGAATTGATGCAGGAAAGTGTCCCTAATTCAGTTCACCAGACGGAAACCCAGCTATAGTTGTAATGTTACATACAGTATATACAATGGAATGTCAACCTTTAAAGTGGGCAGTTTGAAAGATGTTGGAGACTGGAATGGAGAAGCAAGATTTGATAAAGAATGGGAAATAATGATATTCCCCTTTTATAACCACTCTAATATAAAAAAGCAATCGTATACACATATCATTGTGTACACACTGGTCACCATAAAACATCACCATCTTGTTCATGAGAGTCATTACTGCGAAGAACACTAGACGGGGGACGTGAATGCGGCTTGATTAAACTCATTTCATGTCCCCCGTCTGACATTTAAAGCCCATTATAAACCACTCGGCGCTTGAGGAACTTGTGCTTAACTGGGAAAAGAAAGGAACATAATTAATACGAACCCCTGTAGGTAGCCGGGTCAGCACCATGCGAATGACGGAAAAGGAGAAACAATTGTTAATTAACTGGTTCAGAACAAAAGCATGATTTAACGGAAAGAAAAGCATGTTCTCCCTAATCTCCTGCTGGGATTATTCCTCAGCTTTCCAGTTCTGCTGTGAAAACAAAGTGCTGGAGGTCAGCTGGAGGGGTTGGGATGTGGTGCTATGTCCTCTTCTTCTTGAAACGTGAAATCAGCATCGTTGAAAATTCGCACTGCACTTAAACTGCAAGGCAAAAACAACAGGACTCTCCTCCACACTGGCCTGCATGTGTAAACATCTGTGTTTATCTTGCTACTTCAACTGGCGGGACCAAATATAGTCTTAAAAATAAAGGTGCCAAAAATTGGTTCTTTGCCATGGACCCATATTTGGTTCTGAGTTGTTAGTTCAGAATGGTGTGCTCATAAGAGATATGCAATTTTTTTTTATTATTATTGAACCCCCAAATAATGTAGAGGTTCAGTTAAAACATTTGCAGAAATGAAAGCAGAAGCGAAAGTTTTACAATAAAAATGTTTTGACGCGCTTATGCTCTGAGTTCTTACCTACTATGTAACTCATTAATTGGGCTTCCCGGCCAATCACATGTTAATTTAAAAGCAAACATCTTGTTTCTGCATCATCAGTTGCAGTGCCAAGGCATCAATGTCATCCTCCTTCCTCCCCCAACAACACCAGATTGGTTCGGGTCCTTTTGCCCAGGGAAGTGGCTCCACCCATGCTGTCCATCTATCTGGCAGTATCTACTTGAGACTGAATGCTGGAAGACCTGGGCTGGGGACGAGGCCTACGCCAAAGACTCTAATAACTAATCTCTCTGTCAATATCCTTGAATCTAGATTGGCTCTTGGTGGATGGGTGCCCCTTATTGAGCCACTGATCCTCTCAAGGTTTCTTCGTCCTTGCACTTGGGAGTTTTCCCTTGTCACTGTCACCTTCAGCTTTCTCAGAGTGGACTAGGATCTGGATTAAATCACATCCTATAAATCTGTATTTAACGTTTTATCATACATCCTAATGTGGATTAAAATTATTCTCAGTCCTGTTCCCAGGTTTTTTTAGCAGAACCACAGGTCTAAGCCATGCCAGCATTTAGGAACCTTTATTTTTAAGAGGGTAGAAAAAACGTTTATTAATCCAACCTTAAGATCTTGTATAAACAAACCTATTATACATCGTATGGAGAGGACACACATTTCAGAGCATTATGTACAATTTTTCTTTAAAAAAGAAACAAACAAACAAACAAACAAACAAACAAAAACCTTACATCTCAACATATATCATAGGCACTGCCATTTGTGGTTTGTAGTTACACACTATCAAGCTAATATTGTTCAATAAAAGAAGCAATAAATGAAAAGTTAGTCATGACGTGGTCATTTTTGTTATTTGTTTGCGGAGTTTTTCCCAGACAAAGGTGTTAATCTAACGCTGGCACAGATTTGCCCTTTCCTGTCAGGAAACGTTAAGTGGCAATCATTTGCGGCTCCATTATCTTACAAGAACCCAATGACTGTCAATGAGATTCCATCTTTCGGAGGCAAGGGAGTTAAGCATTTCACTGACAGGCAGTGATAAATTCAAATGCGTTTTGAGGAAGTCTGGAGAGCAATGAATGTGTTGTTACACATGTTATTGTCTGTGGAAATAAAATTGTGTTAGCGGAGTGTGCCCGCCAATTCACCAACAGCAAATCCCAATGCCCCGTCATGCTGGCAAACCTTCTGCTGTGAAGTGCCAGCACAACAAAATTACAGGAAAGACCACAGCTCTGGCTAAATGCAAAAAAAAACCTCTCACTCTCATAAGCATACACACATGCAAAAAATAATACATACTTGAAAATGAGGCTTGCACATTTGTTACTTTTCAGGTGTGTCCACTGCTTGATGACTGCAGCCTTTTCTTCACTTTTCATGCAATTGGCCTGCTTATGTGTAAGACTGCAAGTAACTGTAACTGGCAGAAGAGAGAGTGGTTTAGATCTGGTGGCACACGGCCTTGTGGTTTCATACCCATATGTGGTGATGGCAGTGTTTTTGGGCAGGAGGAACTGATCTTTGCCTTTAGGCAGGATTTGATGTTAAATGAATAATAAAATAAAGTAAAAAATGAACAGGACACCATGATGGGCAACCATGATTGAGTAATACAACCCTTTGCAGATAAGGATGACCTTTCTCCAGGCTTTAGCTTTAATATCCCACTCCGATATGTTCGAGTCAAGGATCTGAAGAGTTTGGCATGTGAGTGAGGATGTATATTCATGTGACGGAATATTACCATATTGAATATTTACAGTGTCGACCGTGTTCCCTCCTCTACCGCACTGATTACCTGACAAAGATCATGCCACCCCCCTACAGGACATAAACAAGTCCACCAAGAGACACTTTTACACAGAGTTATGTCTGTGTATATGTTACAGAAATGGACTTTGTTAAAGGAAATACTGGACACAATGCACCATCCTGACAACAAGGATGAGTGATGTTAGAAGAATGAACCGGCCCATCTGTATCAGTGCTATTAGGGGTCAGGACAAGCTTAATTACCAGGAGGCCAGCTTTGTACATCAGATGTCTTTTCTGCCTGAGTACAGTGTGCATATGGCTAAAACTGGAGCCACGTCCCTCAAGCTTTCAGCTCTGAACTAAGCAACCCTCAGCACAAGCTATTACAATCACTACTATCATATACACAGCTTCTGAGATTAGTCAGTGTGCTTTATTCCCTCTTACTACTGTTTCAGCCCATAGCAGGCTAAGACACTGCATCTTCTGGGCTCCACACACTCGTGCTGACCCTGGCCTCTGGCTCCATGCCCAGTTGACTGAGGGGGAGAAGGACATGGGCTGCACTACAGAGATCAAACCTTTTAAGACGAATGGCTGTCTAATTTCACTCTGAAACAACTGACCACATATCTCGTAACTATCCATTTATATAAGAGGATTTCTAATATTTTTACCTCCACAGTTTCAGATAACCAACACCCCATTAAAAAAAAAGTAAGATCATACAAAAAAGGAATAATAAAAGTAAAAACAACGGTAATGGTAATAAAACAAATGAAAAAAAAAAAAAAAAGTATCATACATCCAGTGTAGGACTTTCACAAGATGAGAAATACCCCCATCCTAAAACAGTTACAAAGTCTCTTTTTATACATTTAATACATTTATAATAACTTTGAACAAAAAAAGACCAAAAAAATAAAAATAATAATACACCATAAAAGTTTCAAGCAACCGGCCTGTACGGCTTTAAGAGTCAATGGCGATTGGCATCAGTCAATGATGGCGCCTCTTTTTCGCTGACGTAGCAGGTTAAACTAGTATGGGCATATCGTGATTTTCATGTGTATTTTCAAAGCGTTTTTATTTTTTCTCTAATGTTCAATTCGATGGATTCTGATGGGGGCAGAGGGTTCATGGATGGGAGGTGTGAGGGAGATGGAGTGGACGGATGAACAGATCGGGGGAGGGAGGGAGGAAGGGGCTTTCTTGTGATGGTTGTGTATTGTGAAGGGGTGTGGTCAGATGCAGGGAGGAGCAGATTTGTTGATTCTTTTCTCTCTATTTTTTTAACGTTGCTTGCTGCTGTTGCACATGCCAAACTACACGTACCACTCTTTCTTTGAAATGACAGAGCCGTCGGTCTGGGACACCATGTCGTCAGCAATTTCAGCCTCGGGCTCGTACTGGAAGGCGAGAGTCCGTTCATCGTAGTCGCGACTCTCGCCCTCGTCTACTGTGAAGTAGGGTCGCTTCAGGTCCTCAGAGTTGCCGTCGAAGTCTCGCTCGCCAGCTTCAAAGCCCCCAGGACCGCCACCGATCTGTGCTGGCTTCTTCTCGTCATCTGAATCGTCTGGGTACTGCAGGCTCTTGGGTGCGGGCGGGTGGGCCGGCAAGCCGCCGGCTTTGCTGTAGCCATTGCCGAAAACATGCTTCTTGGTGCTGTAGTCGCCTTTGAAGGTGCGCTGGCGTCGCCGCAGGAAGAAGAACAGCAGCGCGGCGCCACCTGTCAGCAGGGCTACGCCCCCAACTGCGCCACCAATAGCGGCGCCCGAACTGCTCTGCTCCTGTGTGATCTCACGGCCATCGGGAGACGGGTAGATAGGGAATTCTGGGTAGGAAAAGACAGATGGAAGGGGAGAGTGTGTCAGTGCTCTGGTGGGAAAGGAGGTGCATAAGTGCAGGTGCTCTTTTTTGATGAGGAAACAGACATGGGGAAGGGGAAGCAACAGGGGGATAAAAAAGGAATTAAGGTGCCCCCGACCCCCACAACCATGCAATCAAGAAGTGTGTTTTACATTATAACAAAAACATGCCTACAGCATATTCACTCCAGCCACGTTATCTATATATCCAAATCCAAAACCGCAGAAGCCAAAACAAAATGTGCCCCATCCAAGAACCAGCTCACATTACCCCAACCCCCAAACCATGCAGCAAACCCACTGGAAGCTGATCATATCAGCAAGCAAACTCTTCACCACATGCATATTCAAGAAAAGACAGAACAGTAAGCAGAAAGACAGAAAATAAGCATACAAACAACTCTTAAACATTCAACACCCCCACCAAGCTCAACCTTCAATCAAACCTACCACCATCTGCTGGAAACATTCTATTCAGCCCAAAAGCAGCATTACATGTTCTACAGAATAAAACCCTTAAACTTAGCATCAGCAACTCACGCACTACATCACATGTGCTGTACATCGAGAGCACTTCCTGCCTTTTTCAATCTGCTCCACATTATTCATTTAGCATTTAGTATTAACGTTAAATTTAACCTTACAAAATGTGAGGGACTGATCATAAAGCACAATAGTGCAGATTAAACACAAAACGCTCCCAGACTCACACCAGCATTTGAAAATAGAACCTGGCATCTTTGACAACCTGCAAAAACATGAGTGCTTTGTCATAAACCAGTGATCTGCATTGTGCTGCCAATGTAAAAAAAAAAAGATCATCAAACAAGGCCACACATTTATAACAAAGCGACAAGTGAAGCACTGCGCTATAAATAACACATTACTTTCTTCTGCAAGCACTTTCCAGAACATGTTGTGTGCCTTTAATAAGGCACGCTTTGAATGGCTTTACCAACTCATGCAAATTGTAGGCATATGGAGAAGTCATACACATAGAAAAGCAGGACATGCAATGCAAACAATAGAAGCTGCTTCTTTTTTTATATATATATATACATTTCTATTTTTAGATGCACACATATTCCATGGCCTGAGCTCAAAGATTCCTCAAGTCCTAGATTGTGGCCCACACACACATATTTTTATACAGTATTAGGATGCCAGATCGCACATATGTACATGTATATATACAGACAGACAGATAGATCTAATATTGGTTTTCAAATGTGTCAAAATATTATTCTTATTGTCCTTAAAATATACAAAAACAGGTTGACAAACACACACACACACACACACACACATGTTTCTGTGAATTGTGGGGACATTACATAGGCTTACTCAAGCCTGAAATCCCTAAATATGTCTTTACCCTAAAATTTCATCACTTACCTTGCAGGGACCAGTTTTGTAGTCCCTGCAAGGAAGAAAGGTCCCCACAACCTGAGTGTTTAAACAGGTTTTGGTCCCCACAATGTAGCGTAAACAAGTTGCATACACACAAACACACTTTGGTAGATATTAGTGAGGACATTCCATCCACTGGCGTAATACAGCGTAAAAATAAACCCAAAGTTAAACTTAGCAGCCAAATATCAATATTTCTGCTCTTTTAAATTTCCCAAAAAAGTTTGTAATGAAAAGACACGGTTCATATGAGGACCAGCAAAATGTCCCCACTTTTACAGATCTGACAGACATTCCTATCATTATGGGGACTTTCAGCTCCCAACAGGCAGAAATACAAAGACACACACACACACACACACACACACACACACACACACACACACACAAATATACCCCTATTAACCACCCTTGCTCAAAACCACATTCGCCTTTACTGAGTTTTCCCCATTTTCTCCCCAGTGGAAAGAATGAGAGAAGTCTACAAAACAGTAGGGATGCTATCATTAAGGATTCAGCCAAGCACCACCAGTTTCTGCCTTGAGGGCACAAAAACACTATATGTTGTCCACCACCATATGAGCCCATACACAGCAGACTGGCATTCAGCGGCCCACTTTGTCACATTTTCTGATTAGAGTTGGATCCATTTGCATATGTTAATGGCACATGGTGGTTAATAGGTCACCCGCATATCTGCACGGAGCTGCAACGGTGGCTCGTGTGACAGAGGATTATTGAATACGGTAGGTAATGAGCCTGTCAGGGTGAACTGCTCTTGACATATTCTGGCCGGAACAGGAGGCTTAATGAGGTCCCTGTTCTGGATCTCCCATTGAGAACTCACAGGATCCCCATGTGATATCATTCATTGGCAACCTCAGACAGTTTATGAAGCTCTTTGGGCATAAAAAGTGAAAGAAAAAAAATTATTAATTATTCTAAAAATATCAAAGTAATCAAACAAGCTAGCATCAAGGCCAGAAAACACACATATGCACATCACGTGTGGTGATATCTACCTAACTGGGATACAATTAGTAAAAAATGAGGCTTTACCGAATTTCAATTCTGCTTTTATTTAATACAGTGGTACCTCCTTTTGTAATCATTAAACCATTCTAAAGTGTCTGACGATAACTGAAAAGAATGATAACTGATGCAATATTTCCCATAAAAAATAATGTAAATCCAATTAATCTGTTCCAGACTCTCCAAAATATTAACAAAAATACATTTTATATAGAATAACTATAGTTTTACATACATAACACAATGAGAAATAAATACAAAAGACTATTGAAATGGATAAATGAACATTTAACATCACTCTTACATGTTTACGTTCTGTTTTACAGCGTGCCAGTGTGGTCCAGCCAACAGACTTTGTTTTATACACCTTGAGTTTTTCGGTTGCTATTTGCTTTCGCACCTGTTTTCAGATGGTAGCTCTGCACGGATGGATGAACCATACCTGGGACAAAATTTCCCCCCAATAAGTTGACAATAACCGAACTGTACGATAACCAGAGCAAACAATAACCATGGTTCCTCTGTAATTTATCTTGATGTTCCCTGCAATGAGCAATATATTCCACAAAAATGGCCAGCTTGTACATAGCAATGGTGATTCTATGGTTGGCATGGATGGCTGGTGATTGGAAATGACTGGCCCTAGGGATGGCCCAGTCATGGCACATAGCTTTTCAAAGAAATTTCAGCCCTCATTAGACAGGATACTGCTCATCCTGTCCAATTTCTCTGAACCGCAAACAACACAGCCAGAAAAAGATCGCAAATGACTGTGAAGATGATTCTGCTAAAAGCAATGCTGCCCTTTCATGAGATGTCATCCAAAGCTTCTTTGCATAACGGTGATGAAAACATGACATAATACACATATTTTTCTGCATAACATTTGTGAAAAGTTGGAATGGAAACATGGCAGATAAGTCAGTTTAACGAAGAGAAGAATGACACGCCCACTCTTAGTGTGGATGGTGTGGGGGGGGTGACTCTACAATGCTGGCTCAACATTGTAATTGTCAGACAATGACATCAGCCCAAGTCTAACACAGTTTTGCTTATTTTATGAACATGTCATTGGTATTTAATCCCATTTTCCTACAAAGTTAGTCCTTAAAATGAACATATAAGAGACATATATGCCACACAGACACGCCAACACCCACAAAGCTAAGATCTCGCTACCGGCAAATGAGACTGCCAAGTTTGAAATGAGCTATTATAACAAGAAATGAAGATAATGACAAAAAAGATAACCCCTGAACACTAATAATGACTTTTGAATGATTGTGTTTTACTCTATTAAGCCATTATACCCAATTACAGTGGCTTTCTCATTAGCTAAATGATTAACGATGGGAAGAAAAGGGGGCCTAGAAGTAACTGTTCTTATATCTCTGTGGCCAGGGGAACCATCTGCTTTTGGAAGTATTAATTCCTTAAGCTTAATTACTGAAAAAAGTCTATCTCTCAGTGCTCAGGCCTTCTTAAAGCTTTCTCAACAGGAGCCTGATTTTGTTTATTACGTGTTCTTCAACCCCAACTTTCTGTTTTAGCCATGTGCTTGTGTGTGTTTGTGCAGAGGTGTCTCAGTTGCTGCTGGCCAGTCTCTCAGATACCAGCTCTCAGGTTTTAATCTGGTTCCTAATGGGATTAGAAGAGACTGAGGGGCTTCATTACCTACATGACTGAGAGAGCAGGCAGGGGTCACCTTTGGCGAGAGAGAGAGAAAGAGAGAGAGAGCATGAGGACTGTGGAGTTAAAAGGAAACTCGCCTTCCTCCTTTAATCCTGTTTACCTCCCTTCACTGCACCCCTCCATCAGTATCTGCGCACTTTCTCAGCATTCCACTATCATTCTAATTGCTTCTTCGCCTCACTCTATCCCTCTTTCCCCTTTTCTGTCTCTCCTACTTGCAGTGTAGGAGGCCCTGACCACATGCACAGCTCAAAAGTGTAGAATGAGCATCATAAGAGTTCATTTCAAAAGCATGAAACAACTCCACGTCTCCATGAACTCATGTTTAGACAAAAGGAAGACACAAAAAAACGCTATGAACGAAAATGTACAGCCGTGTGGACTTCAAGCTTGCATGTAATCTTAATCTGTGCACTAGGGGGCAGTGTCATATTTACCACCAAATCTACCAAATGTAACATCTTGACCAATCAATTGACAACAAATGCTTGATGCCATCTAATTACTATACTTACTTACTTACAGTTACATTCCTATAACACTGTAGTGCTTTGACATTTGGGACTCAACCATCACCAATGTGTAACCTCCACCTGGATGATGTGACAGCAGCCGGTCCACACCAGAACTCACCACGCATTAGCTGTAAGGAGAGACTAGGCCATTTGTAATGGCGATGAATAGGAGTGGGGAAATTTGGCCAAAACATCAGGTTAACGTTTACACATTTAGAGGAAATGTCCCGAGACCTTGGTTTTACATCTTATCTGAAATATGGTGCCAGTTATATTATACATTATCCCTGCGGTCCACACAGAACACAAGAATAGCGCCTCCTGTCTGCCTTTTCCAGCAGCAACACAAGCTGTCCTTGGAAGTCTCCCGTCCAAGCACTAACGACTTATGTTGGCTGCTGGCTATACATGAATTTTATGTTATCCAAATTTTTGAATTTTTTTTAAGCTCCTCTACGATCCTTTGCAAGCTACATTATATATAAAAAACAACAAATGATTGAATTTAGATGCTTTAATTCTACTTTAATTTGGATAATCTCCACTTCAACAGTGTGCCTAGACTTAGAAGGTACCACAGTCACCAAACCCATTGCAAAGGGATATAAAAGTGATACAGATGGACCGTGGTTCTGTGAAACTGTGATATCTCATGATGGGGCTCCATCTAAAATGTTTGGAGTGGTGTTTGTGATTCAAAACTTTATCCAGGGCATCAGTACCTCACTAATGCACAACTTCTTACAGCAATGTTTCAACATCTAGTATTCAAACTTCTCAGAGCGGAAAAGGCTTCAGCAAAGGGTGGCAATCTCTAATACCAATATGTTTACATACATGTGTGAAGGTACAATTCAGCTTCTCTATGGCCTTGCTTCACATGACACCCTTTATATAAAAGAGGCTCTTGAAATACTCAACGAATGCACACGTGTACAGTGAGCAAGGCAGTTATTTTGATGTCCCTGGCATAGGAACAAGGAGTATGTGATTTGTATGAACATGTTGGTTTGACGCGTAATGGAACGAGTTGAAATTAAAGTGAACGATGATAGACATGTGCAGAAACAAAAGCTCACAGCGGGACTTCCAGCCACCCTCTCTCATCACTGGAGGGGAAGACACTTTTGGCAGAAAGACACTTCTTTTCTTAGCAACTCTCATGTGTTTGTTTCTGTATCCCTATTTCCGGCAAGCTTCTTGCGAATCCCACCCTGCCTGACTTGCCTCGACTTGACTGGACCATAGATGTTGCATGGCAGCAATGTCATATTCTATATATTAGGTGGAAACCATATTTCACTTAATATGCCTCGAGCATCTGTGCTGGGAATACAAACACTTTTACTTTCCATGCTGAGCACGGAACGTTCTTTGGAAAACCGGCGCTCCACGAAATGTGTGGGTCCGTTCACAATTGCGGCGGTTATGTCATAACTTAATCACTTTAGCATGAAGCTGCTAATAAAATGTTGGATCAGGTTTCCAATGAAGGCAGGAGGGGGGGAGAGCTTAGCGTTTACAGTAGCTGACAGAAGCAAGGCGAGGGTAGATTCGGCAAGGGGGGGGTGGGGGTGGAAAGGGGTTGGGAGGGGGGATGTTCAACGCCTTGTCACTAACGGCAACACCTGCCAGCAGGCAGATAAAGCATGACTCAAAGCTTCTTGCCAGCTGCCCCTGGTGCCGTTCCGCAAAACAAAAGATACCGCCTATTAACAAGCCTCTGGGAATATGCAGATAGTGAGGTTACCTTGACTTGCGACAGCCGTGCAGGACCCATTGAGATTAATAGGTGGCAACATACACTATAATTCAATCCAATGGCATAATAGATTTATAATACGTGGCAGACCGAATCCCAGCCAGTGTACGCCTACCAAGACGTTTGATTATTTTTTTTTCACTCCACTTTTTCACATTTAAAGTCAACTTTATGATGCATGCATGATTTATTATTTAAAACAGAAACTGCTCCTGTTCTCCAAAAGAACAGATCTAATACAGCGCATGTCTTTCGGCAGTGTATGATGTCAGGTCTAATATCTTCTTCACAAGTGCTAACAATGAGATAAGGACGTGTGACTAATATCTTGCCTTACAGGAACAGCCCTAAAACAGGACGTAGCACACATCTCAATCCATCAACGTCTGGCGTCTCTTCTTTTCTCATTTCCAGAGCGTTTTTATGACTAGAGCTTTGGAAAAGCCGCTTTCGAAAGAATGAAGAGCTACGCCGATAAATGTCAGCATGTGCCTCTCGTCGTAATGATTCCAACCGATTGCCTATGACCACATAATGCTTCCTGACCATAATAAACCCCACATCCTGTACCTCTGAACTTGGCAACTGACAGCAATTAACATGAACTGCCTTTTATGCCCACCAACAAAATAAAGCTTCGCTGCATCAGTCAGCTGTCATGGCGGTGTCATCGTCATCGTAAATCCACTTCTTCTCTGGGCATCAGTGGGTTTTATGACCTCACTGTGTATTTCTTTGTGCAGTGTGAGATAGGAGATGTCTCGTTTGGATTTAGCTGTCACTAATATTACAGGAGGGGCATGACATGAGAAAAACAAGCTCTGGGTGTATGTGTGTGGATTCGTTCTGTTTGTACATGTCTGTAGGGCTGGTTCCATATGCATGCCACTGTGTGTTTGTATGTCATATTGAGAAGCCTTTAAAACAAGGCCGCCTCACATTTCTAACACGAAGAGGGAACACCTGGGGAATTGTCACAGAACGTAAGGTCATCGTGGCGTCTCATCAATGCCGCTGAGATGTTGCATCCTCATGCTTTGTTTCCATCTTAAATAAGCAAAAGTGATGCCAAAGCTCTCCTTAGGTCATCAGCGGATGATATCTCCATGGCAACATTTACATGCCACATCCTGTGCCGGTCACTGTTTTATAATAAGCTCATTGCCAACATGTCAGACTGTTTCAGCAAGCTGTGCTAGCTCCTATGGGTTACTTATACAGATGCTGAAAACTTATTAAGTCTCATGCTGTAAAAATTGTATGCAAAGGTCTTTATTTCCAGCCATTTCAAGTCTATGATAAAATCTATAGATGCTGCTGATTCAGTTACTCAATCTTCTATGGTAGAAGGCTGAGGTAGGACAGTGTACCTCCGTTTTGGTGTCTCTGGCAACTTGTGGACAGCTTATGGGCTTCAATACAGCCATTTACTCTCCACCAGAAGTCTAGCACAGTTGGGGAAAAAAAAAGTATTGGGACACCAGCTCCTTCACTGCTTCTCCTAAAATCGGAGTTCATCCTGCTGTTGTTGGAGTACCTGCTTCTATTGTCCAGGGAAGTCTTTCCACTATATTTTGGAGCATAGCTGTGAGGATTCGGTTGCATTCAGCGACAGGAGTGTTCAGCATGTTGGATAATCACCACCACATCCCAAATGTACTGAAAGGAGCACCATCATTCCACAGAACACAGTTCCACTGTTCCACTGTTCAGTGCTGGGGGGGCTTTATAACCTTATAGCCCATGCCTGGCATTAGGCATTTCTTTACATAGGCAATACCAGGGGTGTCATAGGTTGTACGACTTGTGAGGA
>BRDA01032420.1:0-12483 GCA_036984385.1 Crenuchus spilurus | reverse complement strand
ACTAGCGCCCAGTGGAAATTCCAAGCCTCTCAATCTGAATCAAGTTTCACTTTAGACCGCCCACAAGCTCATTCGATTGGCTCTGCCGTTTCTTGCTAACGTGTGATTGGCCGTCTCCGCTATCGCTTCATAAAACAGCATCTGGACTTGTAAACCGCCATTTTTCTAGTTGGCCAGCAGTCCGTGTTCACCTGTCACTGTAAGTTGTTAACATGTATGTTTGTTCTGCATGTGTTTTATCAGCTAAATGTATTTTAATATCAGAGGTTTTCTATTAAAACATTAACATTAACATTTAAGTCTTTGTAAGTGCGGCTGCCAGTCTGTGATAAACATCCAAGTGTAACTATTGTCAAAATAATTCAGAATTTCTGCTTAAGCGCTGCAAAAGTCTAGCTTACAAGTTGCCCAGTTAGCCTCCAATTTATTTCTTTTGAACTGGACAAGAGTTTAAAAATGAGTGTCCATTCAGTGCCAAGTCATCAGAGTAAAGTAGGCTAATGACAAAACATGTACATAGTTGTGTTGTGTAATATGTGTTCATGTAGTTATTCAAGGTACACCAGCATACATTGTACACATAAATTGTTGATATATTTATAAATAAATATGTCTTGCATTTTTATATTAGGTAGATCATTTTGACTTAGTCATTAGATAAGTAGCTCGCAGGCTGAAAAAGTTTGTTCACCCCTGCACTAATGCAACCCCATACCATCAGAGATGAGACATCAGGCTTTTGAACTTTGCACTGATAACAAGCTGGATGGTCCCTCTTCTGTTCATTATGCAGGACATGGCGTCCGTGGTTTCCAAAAAAGTATTTCCCAGAACAGTTTTCTATTTTGCCTTAGTCCATTTTAAATAAACTTTGGTTTAGAGACTGTGGCATTTCTGGATTGTGTTGACATATGGCCTCTTTGCCTCTTCAAAGATCATGATCATCCAATATTGACTGTCAACTTTATCCTTTTTGCACAGGGATTTCTCCAGATCCTCTTAAACTCTTAATAATTTTCTGTACTGTAGGGAAAAATTCAAATTCTTTGCTATTTTACATTTGAGGAACATTTTTCTGCAATTGTTGCACAATATTTAGAAGCAGTTTTTTTTTTTTTGCAAAATTGGTGAACCTCTGGCCATCTTTACTTCTGGAGACTAACTCTTTAAAATGTTGTGTCTGTGAGATTGGGAAATCATTGCAGTCTGGTTTTATTAAAAATGTACTTTCTTCCAGATACATTCATACAGCACCTTTCTAGTAACCAGTTCACACCAGAGCTCTTTTCACACATGTACATAATAAAAACTAAAATAAAACATATAAAATAAAAGATGACCAGACATATAGCCTAAGTAAAAAAAAACAGAATAAAATAAAATATCAGAAAAAAAGTAAAAAAACAATGAAAAAACATATAACCTAAGTAAAAACCATAGAAGAAACATTTACTTTAAGCCTACACTTATACAGAGTTTATTAGCTATTAGACAGAGAGAGGAAAGACTAAGCCAGTTTTGAAGATGATTAGGAGTGGGACATTTAGGGTCATACTCTTTTAGAGGAAATGTCCAGATAGTTTTTTCTCTGGATTTTCCAAACCACTACCAGCAGCTACACAAGCTTTTCTCCCATGCATATGCTATTCTATGCATACCTGCTTAGCTTCAGTGGAGTTTAATTGTTTTTGTGTCAGTTCCTGTTTAATTTTAGTCAGTTTCGGGCAATTGGATTGTCATTATGCTTTCTGAGCTCCTTGGTCTGGTATGGAACACCTGTTTATCAAGCTAAATGCTAGCTTGGTCATTTTGCCTGTCAGGAGAATGGCATTATTCTATCAAAGTCACCAATTCTTTAAAGCTACACCTTTTGCAAAAAAGGGGCAAATCTTGGTAGTGGACACATTCAAGGTGCAATGTGAACTAGGGTGTGTTTCTCAATACTGATTCATCTTAGCAATTTACAAAATACTTTAAGAGCACCGTATCTTAAGAATGCAAAATTTAGGAGTGTTTCCCAAAAGTGTTCTCAGTATCCAATATGATGGCTTGCAAGTTTTAAGTAGTTCTACATTTAAGTAGTTCTTCTACATGTGTGCTGTAAAGGCACTGCCAGTCAAAAACTGAACCACCAGTTTACATAAATTAACCAATAAGGCAATTCTTGTGTCAGTACAGAAGTGCTGCAAATCAGCAGTGCAATGGAATTTTTCCCAAAACAGTCTCTTGTCTAAATGATTAGTCAGTCAGTTTGATGGGCTGAATAATAACAAGCTTAACAGTGATCATAAATGAATGATAACAATTCGTAGTCATTTCTTAGTCAAAAGGATATTCATGTCTTCATTTACTGTTACTACTGCTGCACTTTGAAAAGCAGTTTAGTTAAATATATTTAATAAATGATGTTTCACTTGAATTAAATTATTTAAATTCCAGAGTAAAATGAAACTGTATACATTTATGCTCAGAATTGCCCTAAAGACCTGCATAGTGGGGGGCTGTAATGCTACCAAATACACCACAATGCACACAAGTCTTTAATAGCAGAAACAGAATAATTCAAGAGTAGATTAGATTTTTGTGAAAAAATATTAATTTTCATTATTTCATTTCACACACACACACACACACACACACACACACATACACACACACACACACACTCCTGTTGCCTTCAGTGTGTGCTTATAAAGGAAAATTAGCAGCATGAATTGTTTTTGGAAGTAGTTAAGCAGTATTTGTGAGCTTTGAATGGGTAAGAATGCTGTTCATTTACAAATGAGTTTAAGTACTGTGTTAGTTATGAAGGAAACATGCATAATTTTAAGAATGACAATTTTTAAAGGTATTTTTAAAGAATTAAAGGTTACTAAGTACTTAGCATTACGAAGGTTTTGGGAAACCCACCCCTGCTTTGTAAGCCTTTCTTTCTCATCAGTCATGCTGTGTAGAAACGTTGCTACCCATGTTGCATAAAATGTCCAAAAACAGCAAACTTGTCTCTCTGATTGAAAATATATAATATATTGCTGCATATTCAAACATTCTGCCATCACTGATAGACCTTGTATCCTGCTGTCTCTTCTTTTGTGTCCTCATCTGTGCTGCCCTCATCCTCCCTCACATGTTAGTCATCTGTGCCCTGATGTTGATGGTTACTTCTCTTTTAGTCATTGCAGTATGAAGTTGGCTGACTCAAAAGTTGATTCAAAGATAGAAAAATGAGGTAAATGGTGACTGAGTTGCAGTGAGCTCTTGATATTTATCTCTGAGCTGTGTTTTACGCTTTCTTTCTGGCCTTCATAGGTGTTATAACATCAGAGCCTTGTTTCCATAGTTACTTCAAATGTATAGTCATACGTAAAGAAAAATGAATATAATGTAATTTAAACTGTCTTATATTTTATATTCCTTACATGTAAAATGACATATTTCAGTCCTCTTTTGTTTTAATGTTGATTAGTTTGGCTTATAGCTGATAAAAATTTGAATCTTATATATTACAATATGTGATTGTGAGTTTGAGTAAATGACTATTCAAATGGTATAAATACTGTGTATCTGTCAGAGCTACAACTGTCCTGAACCATCAGAAGTGTGTTACCTTGACTGAGGAGATAAAGAACTGGACTATTGCTCAATGATCAAAGTTCCTCTTTCCAGATGAAAGTTCATTTGTAAATCAGCCGCTAGAGTCTGGAGGATGAGTGGAGAGAATCCAAGCTGTGTGAAGTCCAGTGTGAAGTTTCTGAGATGGTTTGAGGTGTCATGTCCTCTGCTGGTGTTGGTTTACCATGTTATATCAAGTACAAAGTCAACACTTTGATTTTAAAGCACTTCATGCTTCCATCTGTTGAGAAGCTTTATGGAGAAAGTGATTTCCTTTTCCAGCAGCTGCCCAAAGTGTCAAAACAACTACTGAGCATCATATTACTCATTAGCTATAAGCCGTATTGATCAACATTAAAACAAAAAAGTCTTGAAGTGTGTCACTTTATGAATTAAATGTATGAATTAAATTACAGTATTCTAATTGTTTGATGCATGACTGTACCATACGTACTATATTCTACACTATAAGTACTATATTACAAGCTGGCATTCATTCTGATGACAAATTCATTTGCACATGTTTAACAGATGGCTTCTTGCATGCCAAATTCCATTTCCCATGAAAATTCAGCATTACTTTTTGTCATCCTCTATCTGTCTCACTCAACCAATTACAGCCAGTTCTAGCATTAACACAGCAACAACCAAGATGTCTGATTGACTTATTGTATCTGTATCTCAGGATGTACTTTTAGACAAACGTCAATAAAAATTAAAAAATGTACGTTTTCTTACCTCAGGCACGCTGCCAGTCTCTGGCCTGGCTCTGTAGACTCCCTGCATTCAAACTGGGTTAATGACATCCAAAAATATCTGCAAAAGCACTCATTATAAAGTTACAGCTCTTGAACAAGGCAGTGAAACTCTGCAAGTTCTATTCATTTTTCCAAATTTGTATCATCATTTGCATTTTTCAGTGAGCAGCAGAAGATTTTCATGACTTGTCAGAGGCATTTCGTATTTTCTTGTCTTCAAACAAAACACAAAACCTTTTGAACAATTAAGTCCTGTTTATGAGATTTGAAGTGGGGGTCTCTGTTAACATTGAGGGGTGGGGGTTATTGGGTATAAAATTGGAGTCAGTTAAAAGAGCATTTTGGAGGCATGAAGTGACAAAGAAGCAGTTAACTGAAGACAGAGATGTTACCAACCCCATCCATCTATGTTATATATAGATGTACAGTGAGGGAAATGGGTATTTGAACACCCTGCGAGTTTGCAAGTTCTCCCACTTAGAAGTCATGGAGGGGTCTGAAATGTTCATCTTAGGTGCATGTCCACTGTGAGAGACATAATCTAAAAGAAAAAATCCAGAAATCACAATGTATGATTTTTTATAATTTATTTGTGTGTTACTGCTGCAAATAAGTATTTGAACACCTGTGAAAATCAATGTTAATATTTGGTACAGTAGCCTTTACAGAGGTCAAACGTTTCCTGTAGTTTTTCACCAGGTTTGCACACACTGCAGCAGGGATTGTGGCCCATTCCTCCACACAGATCTTCTCCAGATCAGCCAGGTTTCTGGGCTGTCACTGAGAAACACAGAGTTTGAGCTCCCTCCAAAGATTTTCTATAGGGTTTAGGTCTGGAGACTGACTAGGCCACTCCAGAACCTTTATATGCTTCTTACGGAGCCACTCCTTGGTTATCCTGGCTGTATGCTTTGGGTCATTGTCATGTTGGAAAACCCAGCCATGACCCATCTTCAATGCTCTGACTGAGGGAAGGAGGTTGTTCCCCAAAATCTCACAATACATGGCCCCGGTCATCCTCTCCTTAATACAGTGCATTCGTCCTGTCCCATGTTTTTGGAATGGTACTCATCATTCTTCGTCCTCCAAACACGCGAGTGGAATTAAGACCAAAAAGTTCTATTTTGGTCTCATCTGACCACAGCACTTTCTCCCATGACTCCTCTGGATCATCCAAATGGTCATGGGCAAACTTAAGACGGGCTTGGACGTGTGCTGATTTAAAGAGGGGAACCTTCCTTGCCATGCATGATTTTAACCATGTTCTGGGCTGATTCCTCACCTTTCTTAGAATCATTGATGCACCACGAGGTGAGATCTTGCATGGAGCCCCAGTCAGAGGGAGATTGACAGTCATGTTTAACTTCTTCCATTTTCTAATAATTGCTCTAACAGTTTATCTTCTTTCACCAAACTGCTTGATAATTGCCCCATAGCCCTTTTCAGCCTTGAGAAGGTTTACAATCTTGTCTCTGGTGTCTTTGAACAGCTCTTTGGTCTTAACCATGTTAGTAGTTGGAGTCTTACTGATTGTGTGGGGTGGGCAGGTGTCTTTATGCAACTATCGACCTCAAATGGTGCTTCTAATTTAGAATAATAAGTGGAGTGGAGGTGGACTTTTTAGAGGCGGACTAACAGGTCTTTGAGGGCCAGAATGTTTGCTGATTCGCAGGTGTTCAAATACTTGCAGCAGTAACACACAAATAAATTATTAAAAAATTATACATTGAGATTTCTGGATTTTTTTCTTTTAGATTATGTCTCTCACAGTGGACATGTAAACATACACTATTATGTCCTCACTGTACTTGTAAATATTTAACTTTTTTAAACCCAATTTTCTCCCAAGTTTATTAGTAGCCAATCAACCCACCCATTCGTTAGGATTCGTTTCCCAATCCCCTCTAATGTCCTTGACCCTAGGATGGTGATGACTAGCACACACCTCCTCCGATGTGTATGAAGTCAACCAACACCTCTTTTCCAACTGCTGCTGATACATTATTGCTTGGCAGCCTGTCATGCTCAGAAGATTCCCAGCTCTGATGGATTGGTTGGCAGATGCCTGAGCCAACAGATGTTACTTAGTAGTGCTGGAGAATTTTGCTCTCTCAGGCCCCGGCTGCTGATGGCAAGCAGCAAGACCAGGATTCAAACTCGCGATCCTCTGATCATAGTCAGCACCTTAGTCTGCTGAGTCACTCTGAGCTAATATTTCACATTTTTATTTCACATTAATTTCCATTGTTTTTGGTATGTCATGTCTTCATTACAGAGGAAAAATGGTCCACTGTGACTGTGTCAATTGCTCTGTACCACTTTTTGGAGTTGTTGGCATCAGTGACTCGTGGGGCACCACTGTTATGCTGTTTAGAGGCACTCCATGTTCAAGAACTTCATTCTCAGTGCACCTTCACTACAGCAGCTCTAGATCCCACAAAGTTGGTGGTTTCCAAGATGCTACCACCACCTTGCTTTACCCTGTACCCCATTATCAGTCAGATCATGTCCTTTGCCC
This sequence comes from Crenuchus spilurus, assembly GCA_036984385.1. Lineage (NCBI taxonomy): Eukaryota > Metazoa > Chordata > Actinopteri > Characiformes > Crenuchidae > Crenuchus > Crenuchus spilurus. The sequence continues at coordinate 5,595 of BRDA01032420.1, read as the reverse complement.
ATGATGAACGTTTTGCACTACAACTGTCAGGTGTGCAGGCTTTTTTATTTGTGACTAGGGGCATTTGTAGTAAATTTTGATATCTGGGGCTTCAGACCCATACGGGAGAGGTGTAGTTAAGTGCTTGAGGTAAAGTTTGTCATCCAGGGGCCTGGGATTGGTGCACACATAAAGTTTTGTTCAGACAGGCAGAAGGGGTGGGAGGAGGTTGTTGGTTGATCAGTTCAGGGGTATAGCCCTGTAGCCTGGCTCTAGTACTGCCCCTGTTAATTCCAAACCAGTGGTGGACATAATGTCCTGATATATGCATGTATCAGCATTTTTTATATATACAATACTTTCTAATACTATTTCTTCATTAATATTTATACAACAGTTAGTTCTGAGCAAGTTATTTCATTGGACAAGAGACATTCCATGTGTGCTTATACACAGTGCTGGGATTTTTATTAAATGTTAATTACATAAACTTTATACACATCTATTAACAGTACTTAAGACTGTTAAACATTATTCGACGTCTTCATTAATTATGAGTTCATAAGAAGCTTTGTGACATGACCTAAGCTCTAATTAACTGATGCATTGATGACCCACATGCACAACTCGTATTCATGTGAAATACAGTTTTATTTACTTGTTAAACTATAAGAACCTTCCTTGAATGAAGTCTTGTGTGAAGGTCTAAATACTGATTTGCATAAAACACATCATTGCTGCAAACCTCCCTTTCATCCTGGTCTTCTTTGTAAAGCCCGCCATACTTACCCCCCAATAAACCAATCAAATACAAGCGGCCCAATTAACGAGATTGCTTTGAATATCTTAAGTGCTAGTGTTCTTATGACTAACACGCAGGGGAGACACGCAGAGGCCTGCTAAGCTCACTCTTTAATCTGCAAAGCACTTTTTAATGCTAACACATAATTAATAATACACAGGCAGGGTTTTTGTAACTCCGCTGTGGCAGTCTGGTATTTAAAGAAACGGCGATTCGTGCCAGCCAGAAATGCCACTGAAGCCGGGCAGAATAATGTTAAATAAAATTAAAGTCCGCGATTAAGTTCTTGTTCTGCAGGGCAGAGGTAGAGCCCAATATAAAAGAAGTAACATACATACAGAAAGAGAATATTATAATGATATTGCAGCAGTAAGAGCTGCATTGCAATGCTATCTATCCATCATCTTCCGCTTATCTGGGTTCTGGGTCATGGGTGCAGCAACCTAAGCAGAGAGGCTTAGACCTCTCCCCAGCCACCTCTTTTAGCTCATATGGGAGGATGCCAAGACATTCCTAGGGCGTGTGTCCTGGGTCTTCCTCGGGGTCACCTCCTGGTTGGATATGCACAGAACACCTCACCAGGGAGGCATCATTTTAATTTACGGTAGTTTTAATCTTAGTCTTCTGATTAAAATGTATATTAGTTTTAGTCACATTTTAGTCATTCAGTTATTGTTAGTTTTAGTGTAGTTTTAGTTGACGAAAACTGAAAACATTTTAGTCTAGTTTTAGTCAATTAAATGTTTAAAATTTTTAATCTAATTTTAGTTGTATTTTTAGTTATACTATGTATTTTAAATTAGAGGTATCTTTAGATGCCACAGAGGATGTATGTGTGTCTCACGGCTCCAGTTAGATGTGTTTGTGATCTATTTAACCTAAACACCTAAGATAGTGATAACGGATTGCACATTTTCCCTTTAGACATTGAAAAATTAAAAATTTAAACGTATCAGATATACATATTCATCACCGTTAGCGAACTAGTTAACATCTAGCTAACTAGCTACATTAGCTATGTTAGCTTACCTTTTTGTAAAGCTCATGGTGGTGAGAACTGAGTGCCTCTTAAGGAGCGTTGTGTATTTTCCAGTTATTTTTTAATCCACAATCTTTGCACTCTTTTGTTTTCTGTGGCAGCAAAAGTGAAATTACTCCATAAATCGCTTCTTCTTTTCCATCCAAGCTGCCGGAGTGATGTCAGCACGTTGTGTGGCAGGGGAGATTAAGGTGCTTCAAGAAAGTCAGACGAAAGGATGTGATGCAGCAGGTTCACATAAAAAAAGCAGATTACTGGACAAATACATTCTTTTTGTCCTTCTGTGACATTTTCGTTTCGTTTTTATTCGTTGACAAAAAGTCTAATACTTTTAGTCATGGCGGCACGGTGGCTTAGTGGTTAGCACGTTCGCCTCTCAGTGCTGGGGTCTTGGGTTCGATTCACCATCTGAGCGGAGTTTCCATGTTCTCCCCGTGTCTGCGTGGGTTTCCTCCGGGGTCTCCGGTTTCCTCCCACAGTCCAAAAACATGGAGGTCAGGTGAATTGGCTACTCTAAAAATTGTCTGTGTGTGTGTGTGTGTGTGTGTCACCCAGCAATGGACTGGCGCCCTGTCCTGGGCTTCGTTGACTAATGTAATGCCCTGCCCTGCACCCAGTGAGGGGGTAGGGGACTAACCGCGACCCTGATAAGGATTAAGCGGGTGTGATAATGAATGAATGAACTTTTAGTCATAGTTTTAGTTTTAAAATATTAATTTTTATTTAGTTTTCATCTCGTTTTCGTTGTGAAAAAATGGTCATCACCGAATATTTTTTGTCATAATTATCGTTAAGGAAATTAACACTGACCCAGACTTCTTGTGAAGGAAACTAATTTTGGCTGCTTGTATCCACAATCTCATTCTGTCTGTCGTTACCCAAAGCGTATGACCAGGTGAGGGTTGTCACATAGACTGACCTGTAAATCCATAACTTTGCCTTCTGGCTCAGCTCTGTCTTCACCAAATCAGACCAGTAGATACCGCACTGATCTGCCTCTTAATCTCCTGCTCCATCTTACCTCCTGAAAATATCAATTGCAATGTTAGTGAAAGTGAAATGAAAGTGACACATTGACTTCTTCAACACAGAGGAATCTGCATCCACATCCATGAAGTGAAACAGACATGCACACTAGTGAAAAGTGAGCACACTTGCACAGATAGCTGTCTTGCTCAAGAATACTTCAAAAGTGTCCTGTCGTTTCAGGCGATCAAACTGGCAACCTTCTGGTCACAGCACTGTTTCCTTAATCACAAGCCCACAGCTACCCCATAGAAGGATACAGAACTTTTCACAAGGAAAGCTGAATATTCAACACCGCAGGCTATAGTCTGTACAATTAAACTGAAAAACGAACAGAAATCTTAAATATGCACACTCTGAAACTTTAGATTTTATGGCAGAATTCAGTATTTGTGGGTAAGAATATATCTTTATAACACAGATTTGGCAATCGTTGCCCAGTTTTCTTTGCAAAAGCACTCCAAATCTGACAGATTACAAGAGCATCTCCTGTGCACAGCGCTCTTCAAGTCATCCCACAGATTTTCAATTAGAATCATGTCTGCGCTTTGCCTCGGCCATTCCAAAACAGTCTTCTTCTGGTGAAGCCTTTCTTTTGTTGATGTGGAGACATTCTCTGGGTCTTTGTCATGTTGAAAGGTGAACGTTCTCTTCATCTTCAGCTGTTAAGAGATTTTAGAGGAAAGTTTTGAAGGTTTTGTGCTAAAACTGTATGTAAATGCTAACTGTTCATAATTCCCTCCACCTTATCTAAAGCCCCAGACCAGCTGCAGAAAAACAGTGGCAAAGCTTAAAGCTACCTCCACCATGCGTCACTGTGGGTATTGTCCTCTTTAGTTGATGCAGAATGTTATTTTTGCACCAAATATAGCTTTGCAAATCATGGCTAAAACATTTGTCCTTGGACTTATCAGATCATAACACATTTCTCACACGATTTTGTCAAACTTGATTTTATGGAAAAATGTAGTCAGGCTTGGATGTTTTTCTTTGAATGAAAAGGAAACTCTTACTTTACCTTCATTTGGATTCATTCACACTCTTTACTTTTGTAAAGGAATAATTATTAATAATGATTCAGTAATGAATTGAAATGCAGGAACACCTTCCTAAAGTTATTTTAAATTATAAATCATGTAATTAAATGACCAATTAAGTGAGACAATGCTCAACCATTTTTAAATATATTAACCATTTACATAATACTGCCTTAATTACTAAGAATAGATGAACCCTTATTGTAAAGTGTCTGGTTTTGACTTGATGAACATATGAGAATGAATTACATGTGTGTGTGTGTGTGTGTGTGTGTGTGTGTGTGCAGGAGAACCTATGGCTGGACAGTGTGTCTCTGCTGATTAAAGACTCTCTGGAAGGAGAAATGCAGATGATTGATAACCTGTCAGGATCTGTGTTTCATCATTACTCCTCACCTGCTGTGTGCAGAGACTGTAAGGGCCATCTTGCAGAGGTAACAAACACAATGCTTATCACACACACACACACACACACACACACACACACACACACACTCACACAGATTGCTCATAATATCATACAGATATAATGAAACAATCACTTCAGGTCTAGTTTCACAGATTAATGTGCCTGATGCTCTTCACTTTTGCCCTGAAGGGTATTTCACAAAGCAGGATTTCTCAGTCAGTCTGGGTAAGTTAAGCCCAAAGTCAACCCTGTCCAGTGTACAATGGGAAAAGCAGCAGGGCATTCCTATTGGACATTGCTCTGTTTTGGGCAACGTTGGGCATGTAGAACACGTTGTATATATTGGATCATTTTCCTCAATGAATAAATGAGCAAGTATAATATTTGTGTCTCATTTGTTTAACTGGGTTCTCTTTATCTACTTTTAGGACTTGTGTGAACATCTGATGATCATATTTATGCAGAAATATAGAACATTCTAAAGGGTTCACAAACTTTCAAGCACCACTGTACTGTAAAGACTACATTGTGTATGTTTTTTTTTTGTCCACCTTTAGAAACCATTTTCATTTGTCAAGGTCATTGAACATCATAGAGTAAATTAATAGAACAGAAAACAGTAAAATATTAGGGCTCATCTATTAGGTTGTGGCCATATTATAGTAATAACAATCATATTATCTCAAGGGTTCTGTAGGAATCACTTAAGCAAGTGTGTTATTTAACAGCTTGATATGATTTGAGGTAAGTGAGTGATAATTTAGACATGCTGTTTGCTAATCTGTATTCATAAGCTTCCTTTACTTGCTAGCTATAGTAACCTCACGGCTCCAGTGCAGTATGAAAGAACTTCTGACATCAAACGTATCTTGATTGACTACATTTGGAGACTACGGGGGATAAATAAAAGCATTGTTTATTTTCCTCTTTGCTGGAGTTGACACAAATTGCAAACTGTTGTTTTTGTGTTAAATGTGTTAAGTTGGAAAAGTTGTTTGTTTGAGTTACATTCTGCTATTCTGTCCCTACTGAGTACAATTTGTATAATATTATCTGGCCAAAAAACATGTTTGGATGCTTGTGGAATGTAGTAAACTCTCCATTGTTCCTACCCAAGCTCATGTGACAGGATTGTTAGGGCTGAAAAATCATTTTTATTTGGAAATTGCAATTTAAGAGAGTGCAATTTTCAAATGGCAAGAGCTGCAATTATTATTATTATTATTATTATTATTATTATTATTAGTAGTAGTAGTAGTAGTAGTAGTAGTAATAATAATAATAATAATAATAATAATAATAA
>BRDA01032418.1:0-17348 GCA_036984385.1 Crenuchus spilurus | reverse complement strand
GCAGCCTACCATCGCGAAGCGATGACGGCGTGTGACATGACATGACAATTAATTATTTGCATTTTTTAAATTACTTTTTGTAAATAGAAACAGCAAAAAGCTGGTTTTCAAGCCATGACCACATTATTACTTCAGAGGCGGTTTCTGATGTGGGCGATTTAGGCAGCATCTAGTCAAGGGTGACACAAATGCCCAGCCTGTCCCCGCCCTCAAATAATAAAAGCCATTATTTCATACAGCCTGTCTAGCCTACATATCAGTTTCCTATCACCCACTTGCTGGGAGTGGGCGCCCTCTGCCAGGTGCAGTGCATGTAGTTTGCTGACGTCTGAGACAGGTTGTGATAGAAAGGGAAGAGGAGGGGGCGAGATCATCTCTCTGTGTTCATAGTATTATTCTAGCTTCTTCAATTTAATATTCATTCATTCATTCATTCATTCATTATCACACCTGCTTATTCCTAATCAGGGTTGCGGTCAGTCCCCTACCCCCTCACTGGGCGCAGGGCAGGGCAGTACACAATTCAACCAAGCCCAGGACAGGGCACCAGTCCATCGCTGGGTGAACACAAACGCACACACACACATACACATACAAACACATACATATGGACAATTTAGAGTATCCACAGCGCTGAGAGGCGAACATGCTAATCACTAAGCCACCGTGCCGCCCAATTTAATGTTTTTCAAATACATTTTCTAATACATTTTGGGTGTGTTTGTGATGGTACTCTAATGGTAGTGTGTGTGGTAGTAAATGATAATCTAAATGATATGTCATGGAGGAGCACGGCACCCGGGCACCAAACAGGTCTAGGATCACCCCTGGTTACTTCATTGCTGAAAATCTTAATTCACTGACAAATAAATAAGAAAACGACAAGTCAGCATTAAAATCGAAATTTGTACATGTGACACCAGTTTTACATGTTTCAAGCAGAGGCAGCTTAATGTTCCCAGCTATGAGTGATAAAAACAAAAATAATCATCCAAAGGGGACCATCATGATGATAATAATAATCATAATGTTGCACTTATATAGCCATATACCCATGGATGCTTTACAATAGGGAAACAATGAAACAGCTATACAGAATGAAAGTATTCTGAGAAGAGAAAGGTTTTTAATTGAGATTTGAAGATGTAGAGTTACAGCAAATAGAGGAAGGTAAGGTATAGGTGCCACCACAATAAAGGACCTGTTACCTGTAGAGGAAAGCCTGAAGCAAGGAACAGCCCAAAATTGTGATTTCTGTCAGTCATTGACAATGGAGAATAGCATTGTCTATCAACCCGTCTAATATTAAAATATCATCATCACCATCATCAACAACAACAACAACAACAACAACAACCTCTACTATTACTACTACTACTACTACTAATGAATACCTAATATTAATAGCTATTGGTATTGGACTATCACATTCACAACAATAATAGCAGTTTTTATCATGTTTATTAACATAAATGCTACAGGGTTCCTTCTTTATGAAACCAAACTTCATAAGACAGATTACATTTTCTTTTCTTGTTTGTTATTGTCTTCATCACTCATCCTCAGTTATTTGGTCTAACAGAGCTGATTAAAAAAGAGTGCATACAAACTTGGTCACAAAGTAATACACTTGGCTTACAGAGCTGTAAATACTGCACAGATTAATGTTGGAGAGTACTGCACATAGCTATAAAGCACTATAATGACATTCATGCTATGCCTCTGCATCCATAAAACTTACAGTTAAGTTCTTAGAAGTGCATTCATGTCGCTTCAAACAGACCTTTTAGTGAACTTATATGATCTTATAGTGTTAGAAATTTATGGAGGCAAGGAACTAATCAAATTTAAAGAGCCAATGACTGACTGGAGCATGTTCAATTAGCCACCTGATGTCATTAACAAGTTGAAGTAGATTAATGAAGAATGGGACACATGGTGCACACATGATCATGCAAAGTTACTCTGACTAACAAGAGAGGGTCAAACAGCCACACGTTTGATCTGCTATAACACAGTTCAGACTTCAAAGGAGTCCAATTACCTGATTGTTCAGGCCAGAGCAAGCTCCTGAACCATGCTCATTTCTGTGGGAAGATTAGATGGGAAGCTCTACAGAAGCGCTGCTGATGAGTGCTGGGCCTTATGGGCCGCTGCTCAGGCAGAAGCAGGAGCGTGACTGGCTTCTCCACGTGATTCGGGCCAGGCGCTGTCCCCGGACCAAGCCTGGGCGGGGCCCTAAACCTTTGTCAAACCTAATCCTCTCAAAACTAATTTACTGCAGTTTCACTTTTATGTGACAGGGCTTGCATGTCATGCTAAATATTAAACAATCAGAGTCATTATGCCTGGTCCAAGGTTTTGTCAATAGCGACTCAAAGACTTGCTAACCTGAAAATTTTAGTGATGTAATGTAGGCGGACAGTGAGAAAACAGCCAGTGCTGTGCAGGGTGTAGGACAACACTGTTGGATTCATAGCAATTCAAAGCATAGCACACCAGCACAAAGTAAGGTATAAAACTAAAACCGATCAAACTAAGAAACTGCAAATAAAACAAACTAACTCTAACAGGCTAATTCAGGTCTGAGACTTCGGTCAAAATTATATGAGTGCTCAAATCTCCTAGGGTTCCGACACTTTTGCATGGTACTCCTTTCTTCTTTTTACTCAAAAATGCTACAAAATCAAAATAATACACTGATATTGTTTAAAATGTGGAAAAGTGTTTCGTCTTGGATGTTATGCCTTTAGTGTGTGTGTGTGTGTGTGTGTGTGTGTGTGTAATATGAATTTAAATATATTAATAATTTCAACATTCTAGGTTTCTCTAGAATGGTACATTTCAGATCAAACCACTCTTAATCACTTTCTTTAGTTCCTTAAATGATTTTGTATTTTTTAATAGAGTATGGTTTTCCCAAAAGTTTTTTAACAACAGAATAGGTCAAAGATCATTGTTAAATGGTAGAGTGACATTACACTGAACACTCCTTGTTCCTAATACAGTAATGCTTTCAAAAAAATTGGTTGAAGTCATGAAGAGGGACCAAAGTACATGGAACAGCATGGGATGAACTCTCTTCAGGGTTATGGTTTGTTCAGGGTCATGGTGAGTCTTTTTAACTCTTTTTTATTGTTTGAAAGATCAGGTGATGACAATTTCAAAGCTTTTTCAATACCCAGACTCCTTTAAACTTTCTAAACAGCTAATCTAAACTGACTAGCACTCTGAAAATGAAAATGCTTGAGGCATATAAAGCAGGAGAAGACTGTAAGAAGATAGCAAAGCATTGCCATTCCCTTTGGAGTCGGCACATTTATATAAATCTACAAGATTTTATCCTAGAAACAAAACATAATCGACAACCTTAAATGGTCTATTTTTTTCAAATATATATATACTCTAGCTTGAATCAGAGTATATTTTTAGATTCTTGTGAGAGGAGCTTAAATAAGCAGGAACATATCTGTGAGTGCGACTCAGACAGCTGCGAATATTTTCTTGCCAAAAGACACAATCTGTCATTCATGTGATAATGACATGGTAATTCCAGACATTCCATTTGTTAGTACCAGCTGCCTGGAATCTGTGTAATGTTGATTCAACAAAGACTTCTCATCTGAGGTGATCCTAAACAAAAGACCTCTCACTTCACACTCATCTCATAAGAGTTAGTGTCTGAGTAAAAGACAGTATAACCTCACATTTGTTAAGCTTTAGAAATAAAACCACATCCAATGTCTATAAACTGTAATGACCAATGTGTAGCCAACACTTCTGTGTATTCAGTTCTGAGCTCAGATGTCTTTGTTTAAATTTAAATGAAAATGAAGTGTTTAGACTGTTTTTCTTCACAGTATATCATCACATCTTAAAATAGGTTTTTGGTCTAAAGTCTAAGTTTACAGCCAATTTAATCTAAATATACAGTAGATTTATGACACTTACTGTTTTGACAATGTTGTTGCTGAGTTTGTGTAACACTGTAAAAAATATTTTAGATGGGTGTAATTTGTGAAAAAGTCAGGGCATGTCTGAAAACATTTTTTCCATGACCACAGGATGTCTTTCAACATGGATGTTTAACAAATGAGAAGCTATTCACTGCATCAGTTAGGATTAAATAACTTGTTGCCAGCTGAAACATAATTACACATGCAGTAATTATCCAATGGGAGGCTCTTCAGGTAGTGATCTTGTGTTTTATATATATAAACTATATATATACTGTGTATATATAGCATGCATAAAATACAACATGTGCATGTGGGGTGGACATATAAGTAAGCTATCCAGTCACTGTGTTTGGTTCAAGTGAAATGATTGAACAGGATTTTTACAGTCCTCTGGCCTTTGTAGAAACCATTTTTTCTTTATGTTTTCATAGCATTTGACTTGCTGATTACCATTGGAATGTAAAGAGTATTTCAGGAAATATATCCAACTGTTTGCAAGACCTACTATGTCTAACAACACTGGCACTTGAAGGCTGGATGGTGTGATGGGTTGGTGGTTAGGATGATTGCCTCTCAGACCTAGAGTCTTGGGTTCAAGTCCACATTTGGGTGGAGTTTCCATGTTCTTCCTGTGTCTGTGTGGGTTTCATCCCACAGTCCTCCCATAGTCAGATTAATTGGTTACTGGAAATTGTCCTGCTGTGAGTGTATGTGCCCAGTGATGGATTGGTGCCCTGTGCTGGCTTTGACTAAAATAGTGTAATACCCTACCTAAAGTGAAAAAGGGGTATGTGGACTCACCATGACCCTGAATTGGATTAACCAGATGGATGGATGGTACATTCAGGGTGTTAACATCACATATAACACTCAAAAGGTATGTCTATAACGTATTTATGCAAATAGAGCCATGGCCATTGCAATTCCTGGTTCCTATCACCAATAGCGTAAAGACAATTTGTACATTTCTCTATGCAACATCATTTTACATCAAAAGAATTGTGTGTCCAGAGATTGGATTATGTAGTGTGACTGTGAGGAGGTGTGGACCAGCCGCTCACTTTGCAATGGAGTACCACCTCTAATGCAATACACTTGGAGCTGGTTAGAGGTGGATAAAAGGACTAAGTTTGACCCAAGCAAGAGAACCGAGAGCAAGAAAGGAGAAATGTCTGAGCTAGACAAGACAATCCTGAGGTTGTGTGGAGGCTGTGAGCTCATTGGGATGTTAGGCCATACAGACTCTTTTGAACTAAGCTATATAGATTCTAAAATGACTCTTTAACCCAAGTAAAAGATAAGTGAAGTAACTGAGCCCCCCGTAGGCCTAGGCTTATGTTTATGTTACTGAGTGCTTGGTGACTGGATGTGTGATTATGCACTTGTGTAAATAAAGACACCTTGTGTAGCTAAGCTAACCACCTGGACCTCATGGTCACGCCCCTCTCCCAAGGGGCATGTCACAGAGGAAATGTTGAGAAATCAGCATAATTTGTCTTTATTTATTCAAAACTGAAAATGAGGCTTCCAGACATATCATTAAATGACATAACTAACGCTATACCTGTTTGAGATGTAACACACTTTACATTGTTTTCCTTATCTGTGTATAGTAACTGGAAGAAGCTGAGTTAGTGTTGAATCAGAGGACACTGCCTGATGATAGTACATATTAAAAATAGACCCAAGTAGCCAATTTTGTGCTTAGGTATTACAGAGCTACTGACTTGTCTTTCTCTCGGAGACAGCCTGCAAATCACAGAAACACTAAGACATGTTCCTGGAGACACTGAAAAGAGTCTGATTACCCAAATGTGCTATCTTTTTCTGTAAGCAAGCTAAGCATGGCTATCCCAAACACTGACCTGATGTTTACCTTGTGGCACTGATGTTGTTCTCTGTTACAGTGAAACCTCAAATTGCAAATGACGTTTGTTTGAATTCCCTGCCACTGATCTTTTGGCCTTTCCAGGGGGTGGGTCTTTTTTCTGTCAACTTGGAAATTGCAAGACACAACAGGTTATAATCTCAAGGGTTTATGGTCATATATCAATCGACCTAAGGTATTTTTGTGTAAGATAACTAATGACTCACAGAGTAGAGCTGTCTTGGTGTAGGTGAATGTTGTGATAGCTGAATTAACCCTATCAAGCCTGGGCATTAGTGGGCAAAATTCTACAAAGATTTTAGAATACACGTAAAACTAGAGATACTGGGCTAACCAGCAAGTCATACATTTTCCAGTGTGGACAACTTCCTCATGTACTCAAACTACTGTGCATTTGTAGAACAGTCTGTAATGATGTGAGCACCGATTCCTCTATTGTTTGTACAGACATCAATTTTCAGCTTTGTTGGTAGTGCACAGAGCAATGATCACCAACCCACTCCTGGAAATTTGAAGGCAATAATTAGGTGGATTTGCTGGAAAGTAGGAGCACATGATTTGCTGAACAAGGTGTATTCGACTTGAGTTGGAGGTGAGTTTTACAAAAAGGTAGATCCCCAGGAGAAGAGTTGGTGACCATTGAGATATGGTGATGCTCTACATGCTTTAGAATATTGTGATTTTGGTAAGTTGTTTAAGCACCAATATATTATAGAGGTGTAATAACAAAACCTTGTACTGTATCTCCATGTTTTAAAATGTATTTTTATGTATTATTTGAAAATCACAGCTGTACTTGACTATTTGTCTACATTTCAAGACCAATTGACAACAATGGACCAAGATGACTTTGAATACTTTAAACCTTAAAAAAAATTCTGCCTTTTCTTGTTTCATCGAAACAAGCAAAATGGGGAAATTTAACTCAGTTTTGCTTTTTTGCAATATTTTAATGGTTGTGTTGTTTGCAATTCAGAGATGAGCAGAGGCCCACCTAATGAGGGCTGAAATCTCTGTGACACCCCAAGAATGTCTACCATACATCTGGGAATGCAAATGCTCCAAACTATTCTGGGCACACCACCATTTTTCAGCTATATAGAGTAGTGGGCAAAACATTTGGCATAAAGAATGGAATCATGTGACTTCTCCATCTTCTCCATCACCCTTTTTTACACTTTGGCTTTAGCAATATTCTAATTTTCCCACCTTGTCCTATTGTAAAACTGTTATATTTGGGCTTTTTTGTGTTCAGGCTCTTTTTTCACATTTTCAAAATTTATAAGTGAGAATAGTTAGAACAGTTAGAATGTCTTCACTGCCTGTAGATCATCAATATGGTAAAACAGAATTAATACCTTCATATAGGGCTGCTTTTACTTTAACTTCTTTGAAGCAACAATATCAGCATGGGTAGCATTTTCCAGTTTCTTAGCACTCTTTCCACTACTGGTAATTAGTCTCCATGAACCAGTATTTTCTCTACACAGTCTCACAGCAACCTCAGCCAGAAACAAACGCCTGAAAAGCATCTGTAGATCCCCATCATCAAATTACATGCCAAGAGCTATGAGGTGTAAATAGCAGTCGTAAAACTTGCAACGATCAACTAAGCAGCCCATGAGCAGTACAGGGCAGATCCAGACATGACCTCTAAAACACAGTTAAAGAAGTCAAATAGATATGAGGAACCTACAAGGCTACTAGTTGATATTGTGGTTAGCAGTTGACTAGTCATAGCAGCTAACAGTAAATAGGCAATAAGACAGAACAGAAATCAGTTGGTTCTACTAAACACAACTCAAAGCTCTTACTAGATTGGAAATGTAAAACTAGATCCACGGCCTAAAACAAACAAGAAACCTTAGGCCCAGATTCATTATCAGGAACAAACAGATTTTGAGAACTGCTGACTTTTGAGAACCTCTGAGAAAACCTAAGTTAACATCCTACTGTGAGCCAACCTTGTTCCTGTCATGTGCTTTCTGATTCAGTTTCCCCATGTGCCGTTCTGTCTCCATGTGCTGTTTGTTTACGTCTTCAATGTGTCTTGTTCACGTCATGTTTCCAACCCATTACGTCACGTCATTGTACAGCCCTGCCGTCTCATTACATGTCATTGTTTGCTATTTAGCTCCCTTGCATTTCCACAGCCTTGATGAATCATTGTTCGCACCACGGTATGTAATGTCATGATTTTTGGGACAATACCATTTTTTGGTTTTCAAAAATATCTGAATACATGTTGATGAGGCACCTTTTTTCAGCCCTAGGTACAAGCTAATCTGTTTTATGCAGAATTACAACCAAAGTCCACTACATTAAATCCTAATGACAATCCTTCAGTTTCATCTGAATAGATTTTAGCCAGACAGACAGAGAGACAGATGGATAGACAGACCAACCGATAGTCAGAGACAGACATACAGGCAGCTAGATAAGTCGACAGATGAAGCTTTAGAGGTTACATGTTCAACAGAGGAAAAAACATCCTCTTCTGGGCCACACCAGGTAGTGCAGATATGATATACATTTTAAACAGCATCTGAGTTTAGATGAAAGCAGAGCAACTCAATATGGAAGCTTTAAAAAGATATTACACTAGCTGGGCTACTTGAGAGCAGTGATGATGTTACTTTTTATACATCATTACATCACTAATGACAGCTTCACTTATGATGAAACAGATACAAGGAGACTGGCATCAAAGCTGCAAGCATCTATTAAAATTGGTAACCATCCAGAGACATTGCCAACTTCACAATTAGCATAACATTTAGTTCAAATGCAAATAAAAAAAATCTAATTTCTGCAGGACTGAAATGAAGGTGTGAAATTAAGCAATTCAATACAGGTCATAAAAAGATATTATGCTAGCTGGGTTATTTTTTATGAAGTTTCTTTTTTAAAAGCATTACATCACTTGAGCTGCTAAAGGCTGGTTGTTATGATGAAACTGATATAATGAGAAGACCATTAAAGCAGTGAAGTTGGTAAGACAGAAGAATAAGATCCATCAGATCTGGTGACCATCATGATACATCGCTAACTCTAGAGTTTGCACTACAGTGAAACTGAGTAGACAGGCTTCGACACTCCACCCACTTTCATACCCTGATGCCAATGTGAAAAGCCCTCTGCAAGTTGCTATACCCTGACATTCTCCAGCCAGTAAATAGTCAACACCTGCCTGCTTCTCTAGCTTTACGTTCACATAGCTATTTTTTCTGATCTAAATCACATTAGCTTGCTCTTTGACATAAATATATGCTAGTCCATATTTCAATTGACTTAACAGTCATGTGAGCTTTAAGACATGCCTTTTGTTTTGTGAATGATAAGGTACAGTAGCCATCAAACGTTTATACACATCTCCTGGACATTCAGTGTTTTTTCATGATTTAAAAATGTTCTACATTGTAGATTAATACTAAAGTCATCCAAACTATGAAGAAATACATATGGAATTACAAATAACAAAACAGTGTTAAACAAACCAGAATATGTTTTATATTTTACATTCTTCAAAGTAGGCACCTCTTGCTTAGATGTCAGCTTTCTTGGCATTTTCTCAGTCAGCTTTATGAGGTAGTCACCTGGAATGGCTTTCAGTTAACAGCTGTGACTTGTCAAGAGTTCACGACTTGCATTTTTTGCCATCTTAATGTGTTTGAGACATCAGTTGTGTGAATACTTTGAAAAATCAAAAGGAAAAAAAATAAAAACATTGAATGAGAATGTGTGCTCAAAATTTTGTCTGGTAATGTAGGAATATTTTTTTACATGGACTTTATTTTTTCTTGCAATCTGAAGACCTCCTGGAGCTGTAACAATAATTAAGTATACCAGATGACAAGGGTTCTGGGAAATCCCTGGAAAGGGGTGAAGCTGGTGCGTCCAAATCTGCTTCAGACCCTGAGGGTAAGTGAACACCTCTCACAATGAGGAATGAAGGAAGAAAAACTATCTGGGGATTTACAGACAGGCAGCTTGTACCGCCACTGTAGGTTTTGGAGTTATTACATTGAACAGTAAAAACCTGCCTGTGTTTCTTATCCCAGTCAACCCAGACAGTCAAGACATTTTTTAATCTGTAGTTTGCTCCTCTTAGCTTTGCACTGGAATTATGGGCTACGTTCAGACTGCAGGCAAATCAGATTTGTTTCTCAAATCCCATCTGCTGAGGTGACTGTCCACACTGTTATTTGCAAGTGATCAGATCAGATTTGTCTGTCTGTACATCACAAGTCTATTTGTTTGGCTTTCTGTGGTAACAGTGCAGGCGTCTGGTGACGTGGCTTCAGAGTTGCCAGGTTTGCTGTTTCCCGCAAAATGTCAGTATTTATTATTATGCACTCATGGGTAAAATGTCAGAGGTGGTGTGGTGTTGGTTTCTGGACTACTTTAAAAATGTACCATGGTCACCATAAACTCTTACAGTCACACAGTAGAAAAGTACTGTTAGAGATGTTTTAGGTAAACTTTTTAATATTAGTGCAGGGATCTGAAATAATAAGACTAAAATAAGGTGTACATGTAACAAAAATTCATTATAACTTCCTCAAACATCTGTGATCAGACTTTAGATTTTGGATTAATTTTAAGTTTATGTACGGTGACCTTCTGTCAGACAGTGGGCTTGAGAGGCTTTTGGGACCTGGCAACCTGGGACATGCTTCTTGGATCCATCACTTTGGATCTGATATGTTGTTCTTTGTCGTGGCACTTCGAAATACGTGTTGAGTGTCTAGACTGTCTGGACTGAGATGGATCTGTCCAAATCCGATTGTAATCAGATTTTAAACCACTTCCAAATATGATGTGGTTTTTGACTCCCCGGACTACCAAAAATCAATCTGGATACAGTCTAGGTAGGATGAAAATTAGATTTGGGCTTGGTTCTTGAACATAGCCATGAAGTAGCTCAAAAGTAATGGAAACCTGTCAATTACCACTGTGTAAATTGAACATGAAACAACACCCACCAGCTTCAAGAGCTTGATGGTTTATGAAAGCAGTTAACAAAGTTTCCATTACGTGTTACCTACTTAAGCTACATTACAGTTTTCCAAACCTATAGGGCATGTATCTGGGCTGATTGGCTACATCTGGGCTATGAGGTAAATGATGCAAATTATTTTTTTTGACAGTGTTCTGGTAAACATTGCTAATCATAGTTAACAGGGTTTTCAGCGACAGTCATGAACTTAAAGCACTTCTAAAACAGAGACTGTCTGTCTGTAGTCCAGCATGTTTCTCACCATGCTTCATGAACTCCAATACCAAACACGACCTGAAAACTGAGTGGATCAGACATGAGATTACATCATAACTGAACACTTCCTGCAATTTGCAGGCCACAATGGTGCGTGTCCTTGTTATAACCGCAAAACTGTTTTTTGCCGTGCCTTAGACTTTTCTCCCGTCACTGAGAATTTCCCTCATAACCCTCAAGAGTTTTCTCCAGTCACCATGTCCAGGTCGCCATTCATTCTTAGAACTCTACCTTGTCCAGACTAACTTATTAGCCATAACATTTCAACTGCTTTTATGCCTTTCTCTCAATTCCCATTATGGAGCAGCATAAACCAGTAAAGAATGGGATTCAATTCCCATTCAGTGGGTTTCATTGGTGGATTTTCCAGTCGTCCCTAAAGTTCACAAGTGACATCACTTACAATTAGCCTATTGTTAGTGTGGGTGAAGCCTTTTGCAGACACTTCAGAGGGGATTTTGTTCATGGTGTTTTCATGCCATGGAGCCCCATTGAGCCCAGACGGGCATTTGCAGTGACGCCCCCAATTGACATTCCCAATGAGCCACGTCTAAGCTTGGGCACACACACACACACACACACACACACACACACACACACACACACACACACACACACACACACACACACACATTACTAAACTATCAAAGTATTACTAAATTAGCCAAAACATTATCACTCTGTTGCTCATCCATACTTTGCATTCAACACAGTACATTCAACAATACTACATAACCCTGAATGTAACTACTTATCAACTCTACCTAATCCCACAATCCTGTGGTCCCTCACCCCAGCACTGCAGGCATCTAAGGTAGTTTGTTAATTTTAGCAACTGTTAATAAGTTACAGGGGACTATTATACAGTGTGACCATTCAGTCCTCACAAGGCTACAAATACAAGTGAAACCGCATAACTCACAAATGCAGCCACATAAAGTTACTGGCTTTGCTGTTACAAGCACCCTTTTGTAACACATTTAGTTGAAAAAACGTCAAATGCTTGTGAAGTCAGTCTCCTGCTTCTTGTTCTGCAGACTCTAGCTCAAGACATCTCTTTACAGCAAACTCCTGACTGTCATCAAACCTCCGCCAGCTTCAGCGAGACCCTGCCAGGCACCCTCACAGTCATTCACAGCAAATTTATGTGCAGACTTTAAACCATGGCACCACTCAACAGTGTGCTTGGCCCTGGAAGAGACGGAGTTAAACGAATGTGCGCAGCTGAGCTCCTAATCACCTCCAGCTGAGGATGGTGACGCTGCACAGCTGCCAGCAGATTTGAGTTAGATGCATCACATGAACAGCAACAGTGTGACAATCATTTGCAACAGTTACTGACTGCTGATCTGTATCACCAAGGCTTTAATTTCTGATTGAAATAACCCCATCATCACTTTGTTGGGATAAAAAGTGCTGGTGATTGAATTTTAATTGAATTTTAACTGCCACATCAATCAGCACTCACTTATTGTGATACAAGTTAAAGGGGCCACAGAAAGTCTATTTTTTTCTGTGCGTTCAGTTCAGTTTTAACTGTTTTCTGATGTTTACATCTATGTGACTTTAATTGGGGTGAGATATGGTTTTATATGCCCATCTACCATATGTATTGTCCATCTTCTGAAGCAAGCTGTTTGGACTTTTAGGGTGGGCTCATTAATTACTTTATGAGCTCTGCTCTGGTTGACAGAATTTAAAACTGTAATGGTTGATTTATAGCCAACATAAACCATAAACATATGAATATAAATACTTATTAATATTTATATTTTGATTCAGGCTTTTACTCTTGTGGAATAATTTAATTTTCCTTTTTCTTCTTTTTTAAATAATAAAAAAATGTTGATACAGTACAGGTGCCAGAAAGCAGGTCAAATGAAACAACTACTCCTGAAATGAGAGGAGACCTGAGGAAGAAGGAAGAGAGAGGAGAGAGTAGAAGTGCACAGTATGCAGGAGAATTGTTTGAGAAAAGAGGTGAGTGAAAAGCTGTTATGTACTGAATGTATGGGGTTAAGTGGATGTTTGCCTGAACTTGTGTGGGAATAGAAACTGTAATGGCGGCTGCTGTATGAAAAGCTGAGGCAGAACTGTTATTAAACAGTCTAGGATTTTTGAATTGGCTTGTTTTATTGCCCTCTTGCTTTTACAGAGTAACACTGTGTGAGGTTCAATGTATGTCAGTTCCATACACCAAACTGGCCTTATTCATAAGTAAATTTTCTGTTTCTTTCATGCTTTTACATTATTTGGGCTCTATATACATTTTAAAACAGAATAAAACCCTTTAAATATATTAACAAAATGTATCACTTGAAAATTGTCAGGATTTTCAAGGATATGTTCCAATTCCACAGGATTTGTATATATTTGATATGGTAAACAGGGGTGTTGCTACAGCCTGAACTCATTGGGGGCTTAAATGCAAGTCTGCAGATGGAGGTTCCCCAGCATCAACTGGGACTATTGTTGAAACCCATCTCTAACAACACTCCTGATGGGAACCATGTACAAATAACTATTCATAATAAACATAAATGATAAATGAGGAAAATGAGTTTTGTGACAGAGTTAGCTACACATTACCATTGCAGTCCCAGTGATAACTGATATACAATTTGTGTGTTTTTGCTATTGCTGCCAAGAACTTCAACTTCTAATGATATTTGAAAGAACAATAGAATGGGTTTCAGCTGTACAATAAACAGCACACCAACAAAAATAAGTATAACAGATTAATGATTAGGAGGTCTAAACTAGTACATACTGGCTCAAGGGAGCTGAGACTTAGGTGAAAGCTACAAATAACTCCAGTCTACAATGTTTTCTTAAAATACTAAGTGGTGGTTAAACATTATGGCCACAGAAATGCATCTGGTTTTCCAAAGCATATAGAAATATTACATTTTGTAACATCATGGACGACAGGCAAAGCTTGAAGAATTATTGGTGATCCCAGGAGCAGTTAGCTAATGTATGTTGTTTCTCTCCCTGCTGGGGTTTCAATCATCCTCACCACCACTAACTCCATCCAAAACAAATGAATAGCCACATAAAACGTCTTAATAAACTCTTAATTATGCAAACAAGACAAATGTTCTTGCCGAGGATTAGGAGGGATACTCTTTCATTCTGTTTTTCCATAAGAAACTCTGCCCTTCCCTGACCCAAATTTATGTGGGTTAGTGAGTCACTGCTTTAAAGGGATTTTTCAGTGCAGTCAGACAGACCCCTCAGATCTACAGGGGAGAATAAAGATCAGCCTACTCAGGACAGAGTCATGAGAATTGGAGCTCCAGCGGCTGCACTCTCTCAGCCCCTGACTGGGAATTGTGTCCAGAGGGGCCTATGGGCTGCAAGACTCAGCAGATTAGACCACCAGTTATCAGGGGAAAGGGGAAAGGTTTCCCTGACTTCAGCTGCCATTTTTGTTAAAAATTGCTTTTTTTTTGCTCTCATTCTCTCTGATTTTAGTCTTTTAATCCCCAGTGTAGTTGGTCTGTGCCTTACTGGAATTTGGTTTAACATGATGCCAAGGCCAACAGCAAACTTTTATATTGGGATATGTAGCTTGTCTGTATGTTCTGATATACTGTGAGACCCAAATGCATTCCCTTTTATTCCCAACCACAAACAGCTTGGTTTAAATCTGACCCATTCATCATGTCTTTGTAGTATTTTGGAGAGGTAAGCAAATTAATCTTGACTGTAAACCAAACATGATCCCCTTTACTTTAAATGTAGTCAACCAATTAAGTCACTTGATCTATGAGGCTAATACAGCTAACAAGCAATGGAAGCTGATACTTTACTATTTATTATGGTACACAACGCATGACTAAAGCATTACACACTTGGCTACACCAATGGAGTTGTTGGGCATGCTCCTATCTTCTTGTAGTAATCCAATTCAGAGCAATTTAATAACTGCATAATATATCTTAATAAACTTTTATTTATGTGAACATGATACAGTAGGAAAGGAACATTTCCTGTAAGAAACAGAGAACAAAAGATGGCCCTGTGAAATTGTTGGGTAATCCCATAAGACTTGTATTGGACACAAATTGGTTGTTTGATAAAAATAGACACATAATTCAGACTTCAAGATAGCTTCTACTACAGTTTGTATATTAAGATATTGTTGCTCAAAATGAGAGGTGGCAGACACATACAGATTAAGAAGATATAAGGTTTACTTAAACTGAAAGGGATAATCCAAATACACAAGCCAATAAACATTGCAGAATCAATAACCGAGCAAAGCATAGACATGAGACAAAGGGCAGAGCTTAAGATTAGTCAATATACAGGTGGAGGTCAGAGAACAACAAAAGAACAATATAACAAAGAGAGCTCATGCTGTGGCTACTCTAACACTAAGCTAATAAATGGAGCTACAAGCTAAACAGAACTAAGATACCAAAAAAAGCAAAAGGCAATACAAGACAAGGATATCATACAGGGCTAAAGGCTACACAGGGCTAGGATACCAGACAGAGCAAAAGGTTATACAGGCTAGAATGACAAACATAGCCAAAACAGAAGCAATGTCAAAACAGAGATAACACTTAGAATGATCTAATATTGATACAGTACTATGCAATGAGCTAGGATGAACAAGCAGACAAAAAAAGCATTATTCACTTCCTCGGCAAATGCCATTGAATAGTGTGGCTGTTTGGTGTATATGCAAATTAGATTTTTTACAACATTATTCTTTTAATTCCTTCCCCATTGATTTCCCTAAATCATATTTCACTTGTATTTGAGGACAAATGTTTGTTTCCTAGTCTGAGAATTCCCACTCTTATTCTCATTATAAAGTATGAAGAAGATTCCCTGGATGCTGGAGGGTCTGAATAGATAACGACTCTGGGTGGGCTCTGAGTAGGCATTCAGCATGGGTCAAACTCTGAGAATGAAAAATGAGAGCAGTAGGGACAGAAACTGGCATTTCAACAAAAGGACTATGCATCAGATTAGAGCCTACAATTATGAAAATGTTTCTAATGACTATTGAAAATATCCTTTTACCCATTTCTTAATGATTACATCTATTTAGCATTAGCAAATTTGGTAACACTTTAAGGCTACATGATGTGTTAATAAAGTAATTATGACAACTGACAAACCTGCATAAACATATATAAAGGCTTATCTCAATAAGCTTCATCTATCACAGAGGTCACATTTGCCAGTTAACAACTAGCATTTCCAACAGATGACACTTACAGACATAAGCCCTTATAAATGTTTATATATGTTTATCTCAGTTGTCATAATGATATTTATTATCTTATTAATGTGTCACGTAGCCTCATGAACAGCTCCATACAGTAAAGTGTTGCCACAAATTTCATTGCCAGTTTTGTCTCATGCTGATTAAATGTAGTTCATTTAAACAAGGACATTATCACTGCTTAAACAAACAACATGAATTAATATCTGTGTGCTGTAATCATTCTGATTCACTGGCCTACTTGGCAGAGATGTGAACTATGACTATGTGACTGAGCGCTCCCATTCATTAGATAAATGCTGATTTGTATGACATGAAATAAGACGGCAGGATTAAAGTTTTGACTCTTGTCAGTGTTTGATGGCTGTTACCTGTAAAGGTTTCAGGCCCTTCAGAGGATTTAAAGCACTATTTATCAGGATAAGCATTAGTCAGAAAGAGTAATATTCATTTAACATGAATGCATTAATTTTAATGATATATTGTGTTTTTACAAGAACAAACAACCTATTTTCCCAAGATAAATGGTTCATAGCTTAGGTGGCTCTTAGGTGAGCCGAGGTGACTCTTGTACAGTACTTTATTTTTCATCAAGCCAAAAAACTTCAAAAATAATGTTTATAATGTTTTGGTGAAATAGTGCAGCCTTTACTTCTTTCTCAATTACTCTCTGGCTACTTTAGTTGAAACTCCTTTGTAGTTAGTCCACCTTGTGGATGTACAGTATGAGAATCTGTGATGGATAATCTAGTTCAACAGTGGTCAGTTTCTGACCACAGAGCTGCTCTTGTCTGGATTTTGAGTGGTGGACCACTGTCAATCAAGCAGTGATATTGACATGTGCTAAAACTCCAGTAACAGAGACCAACAAGTTAGCTATAGTATGCAATTGTATATACAAACCGGATTCCAAAAAAGTTGGGACACTAAACAAATTGTGAATAAAAACTGAATGCAATGATGTGGAGATGGCAAATGTCA